>JAJOOR010086634.1:0-28199 GCA_036250505.1 Solanum acaule | reverse complement strand
TTGATGATATGAAAAGCACTTCTGGATATGCTTTTACACTTGGTTCAGGCATGTTCTCATGGAATTCAAAGAAGCAAGAGGTGGTAGCTCAATCTTCTACAGAAGCAGAATACATCGCAGCTGCTGGTGCAACTAATCAGGCTTTATGGTTAAGAAAGATTCTACGTGATCTGGAGCAAAATGACATTGAAGCTACTGTCATTAAGGTTGACAACAAGTCAGCAATATCTATGGCCAAAAATCCAGTGCAACATGGTCGTAGCAAGCATATAAATGTGAAGTTTCACGCTATCAGACAAGCAGAGAAGGATGGCGAAGTTCAGCTTGTTCATTGCAGCTCAGATCAGCAGATTGCAGACATCATGACCAAGGCTCTTCCTAAGGGGAAATTTGAAGTTCTAAGGGCTAAGTTGGGAGTATCCAAGAAAAATCTCAAGGAGTGTTAGAAAATGAGATATTTCTAGATGTCTTTTTTGTTTAATTGTTATTTTCTTAAATATTATGTTAAGTATGTAAAGGAAAGGTAGTCCTTGTTTTATGGAATATGTTTTGTAAGAAAGTCAATAGTGGTTGGATATGTATGGTCCTCTACTAACTTTGGAAAAGCTTATGTAGATATATGTGTGTATGCTTTTAAAAGCTGAAAATGAATGAAAGTTTCTGCTGCTGAACCTTATTTTCTTCTCTAAAAGTTTCAAATCCTAACAACAACACCAAAAATAATTATGTGATAGTAAGTAAAAGTGGAAATATTAGCTGTTAAAATCAAAGTTCCTGTTCAAGAAAATTTCACTTTAAAGAATCTCCACATGTCTTCAATATCAAAGTTTAGAACCAAAATCTATCAGCAAAAATGGATTCAAAATCAGAAAATCCGAAGAGTAAGCTCTGCTACTATGGGAAGGGAATGCAACTTGAAGCAAACCCACCAGAAGAATGTGTTCAAACAATCACAGAAAAATAGCATCGCAAACCGAATATTTTTTTTGAACCTTAACAAATAATCTGTTCGATTTTTTGAATCATGCATGTGTTTCCTAGTTTCGTAAAAAAATTGGGTCTAATGTTCCTTCCATACTAGAAAATATCAGAAAAAGTAAAAAAGAAAGCAAGATTTAGTAAAAAAAATGGAAAGCAAAGAAATGAGGAAAAAGAAGATCAAACCAGATCAAGAGGAGTAGATTTCACAGAAAGGAACCACACTTTTTTCTTGTTCTTGACACAAGACTTGCAAAGTACCAAAATAAGAGGTAAATGTTAGCTACCTTTTGGATTCTTTTTCAGATTTTTTTTAGCAGCAGTAGGCTGTAAGCCACGTGGATCTTTTTTTGGGTCTTAAATATGTGGAAGCCGAGGAAAGGTTATAGGCAAAGAATGTTAGATAGGATTGTGAAAAGGTAAATGACTAACGTGTCCTTTTAAAATGCCTAACAACACAAACTCAAATTCAAAGTCTCGAAATCCAAACCACCATCCTATTAAATGATAAAGGATCTTTCAAAGCTAACCATGTTGTGTGAATACTTATCTAGGAACGTTTATCAAAAATATTGATCGAAGTCAAATTTTGGTTAAAATATCTAACGACACAAACTCATAACAAGTAGACACATATGTCATACGTGGCAATAATACGCGTAAGACGTCATGTAGGACATCACATAAGATAAATATATCTATTTGTTCAATTTATACAAATTTAAGTGTCTACTTATACACAATCAAAGTTTGAGGCCACAGATGTCAACTAAAGTCATGAAAGGCACACTTTTTCTTCATGTTCTCAATAGAAGACTTGCAAATTACCGAAATGAGAGGTAAATGTTAGGGACTTTTTGGATTCTTTTTCAGATTTTTCTTAGCAGCAGGTGGTAAGCCCGAAGGGCACCACATGGATCTTTTTTTGGGTCTTAAATACGTGGAAGCCAAGGAAAGGTAACAGGCGAAGAATGTTAGATAGGATTGTGAAAAGGTAAATGACTAACATGCCCTTCTCGTCGTCTGAAAGACCCACATTTATATTAAGGACAAGGATTTAAGAGTCCTTTAAAAATCTAAGGAATTTGTAAGAGTTGTGAGACTCTACTCAACGTAGACATAAAGCAGTGTGAAACATGTAGTACAAATATAATAATTACAAAAGTATAATTATCATATTGATACTAAAAAATATCTCAATAGACCTACGTGACAAGAAAAATATAAAGAATACTCACATAGTTTCTTATGAGACGTAAAATCTAAAATGATGACATATAAATAGGAACAGAGTGAGTAAAGTGTATTTTTTCTTCTTAATAAATCTATTTGGCGTGAATCTAAATTATTCAAGCAAATAAATTTCAAATATCAAATGATTAAACATAAAAAAGTTTCCAATGATTTGAAATTATATTGGTAAGAAAGCATGGTAGGTAGTCCAGTTATATTGGTGTGGCATCAAAGTAAGGAAGATGGAGGAAGAAGGTGACTTAAAGCTCAAGGAATATAGCTAGAGTTGTCTCAAGTAATGATGTTCACTTTTGATAGAGGGGAAAGGCCCGTGCTCAAGTACAGGCCCAACATAGGACGTTTATTATGTATAAATTATTCATTCTACTATATAGACCATAATTTCAAGGAAAACGAAAAAGAGGGTGCTTAAGAAGTTATTAGGACTATCCTTTGCTTTTGAAATCTACTAGTATCAACTCTTCAAATTTTTGTATATGTGTACTTTTCAGTGCAAAGATTACCATTTCTTGTTTCTGCAAATTATTGAGAAATGCATACATCAAAAGATTAGATTTAGAATAATGCATTGACAGTAACGTTATCAAAATATAATACATAGACACTAAATCTCATAATGTACACAGTCAATACACATAATGCTACAATGGAGAGATTATTAATGAACGTGTCTTCAGGAGGATTTGAGTAAGCTATGTCATACTCAGAATTATTGTTTAACCCACAAGGTTTTCACGAATACTGTTCTATTAGAGACCAAAATAGAGATTAACGTTATTTCACCCATCATCTTTCCTGCTCTTGAGTCTTGAGCTTTCACAATTCATAGGAACTCCAAATCTTTTGTCTATCCATATGATCTCTAAAATAAATGGAGAGAGAGAGAGAGAATATAGTAGTCAATCAGATCTTATACCTTACTAATAAATGATTCCAGGCCCCTTTCATGTGAGAAAAAGTCAGTTATCAATTACTTTTGACGTTTCTGCCTAAAGATACTTGAGCAAAGATTTGTTTCGGAATGACTCTTACAGATGTTCAATAATCTACAAAGAAAAAATGGCAACTCAAGCAAAATAAGACATGATAAGAAAAGAAAATCAATCAACAAACTAATCACATACATATTAACTTTGTCACGCACCGAGCTACCCTTGAGATGCGGACGCTGAACCTAGGATCACGAGTGACCCCAAGCTAACCCTGTTGGCATAACATAAGCATACTATGATAACAAAACTAATGCGGAAGCTAAATATCATGAAAATTAAAGTGATGGGGAATACCCATCCTAAAACTGAATATATGAAATCTGAGAAGAGTTCAATAACAAATAAAATATCAAACTCAAATACTAAGCTGAATCTAACTATGTTTGAAAGTGGCCTCTAATTGACTAGAAGTGTTGGGACATGCCCCAGCAAAATCTAGCAAAACTGAAACTAAGACTGAAGAACTGAAATGATAACATGATTGTTGTCCTCGGAGAATGAGGACTCACCACTGATGTTGCTGAGCTAGAGATCTGGAACCGATCTATATGTGTTCTGGAGGCTGAGAACCTGAACCTATATCATGAGAAGATGTAGCGCAGAGTATGCGTCAGTACTTGAAAGGTACTGAGCATACAGGATAGAGTAAAACTGAAATAAACATATAACTGAACAAGCAATAAAGCAAGGATATAATCTGAACATGATATATAAATACTGAATACTGAGCTAACTGAATGCAATGACCAAATTTATAACATGTTGAGACTGAATACTGATTGTACTGTAAATGTGGTCAATGCAATAGAGTCTGACTGAACTGTGGGAGCTACTAATAACCGATAATAAAACCATATGAGCTAAATGTGGAGTTCGGTGTATACGCCCCATCGAGAGGACCCAATATACCCTGCCACGGGTATAGAGGCATGATTGGCGTGATCACTAAATGAAGCTCACGGAGGGGACTTACAATCTACATGGCTCGTAGTTATGGGACTATACGGGTGACTGACCCTAGTCTAACTCGGTGTTATGCTACTCCCAATAGATTAAGTGATTAACACATTATGACTGAATTACTATAATATACTGGATAGCTCAAAACTGACATGCAAACTGAGAATGCAACATTATTAAACTGATAATGACACATTCAAAAATTGAGGCATGTATATATGTAATAACTGAAATATTTGACCTAGCAAGTGTAATTCAAGAACTAAAGAACTACATACCTAGGGTTCTGAAATTCATGCAAGAAATGAAGTAATAACATCATAATCTGATTTAGAACATTTAAATAACTAGTTCATGATAATCTGCTGAAGTTCTAGAAACCCTAAGTCTAGTTATCATAAGGGAATCAAGAATCTGACTGAATTCTAGAGACCTAATAGAGGAAAGGAACCCACTAGTGAAATCCCACATACCTAGTGAAGAACCCACTGATGGAATCTTGTTGTGTTCTTGAACTAGGGTTCTTGACTTCTATCTCCTCTTACGCTCTAATTTTTCTAAGTTCTGATGAAAGATTTAACTTAGGTAAGTTCTAGTTATGTTTCTAGACTAAAACTAACCAAAACCACGTAGTTTAGGGATTAAACGACGTAGTTTAGGGGTCCAACAAAATAGGAAAAGACCAAAAGACCCTCGAGTTAACTGTTGTCGGGGACACCGACTGACGGTATCGACGGACCGTCGATGGACAGACAGTCTGTGCTAGTGAACCGTCAGTCGTGACTGAAGGTTGATCCTGGGGGTCTGACCTACGGACCCTAGGTCCGGTCGTGGGTCGACACATAGCCAATTTTTGGGCTGGTTTTAAGGAGGGATTGCAGGTGACCATCCACGGACCACCCGCACGGACCATGGGTCACCCTACGACCCGTGGGTAACGTCTGTAGGTGGCACATGTAGCTCCAGATTTTCTGCACTTTCATAGTTCTAGCATACGGGGTGTTACATTATCTCTCCCTTGGGATCATTCATCCTCGAATGAAGACTAAACTAGATGGAATGCAGGGAAAGAGCTACAAACCCTACCACTAAACACTGAAAAGCCGATTTCTGACTGAACTGAGTTCCAAGAACATGCAAATACGCTGAAAATGCAAGGACAAACTGAAGGAACATGATACTAAGACTGAGTTTGCGCATGAATGACTGAAAAACTAAAGAGGAACTATTACCTCAAGCTGGATTGGAATAGCAAGGAAAGAGGTGAGGATACTTGGACTTCATTGTTGCTTCTGCTTCTGCTTCCCAAGTAGCTCCCTCTACGGACTGACTCCTCCATAAAACCTTGACTGAAGCGACTTATTTGTTTCTCACCCTTCTAACCTGACGATTGAGAATCTCAACTGGTACATCCTCTGAGAGACTATCTTTCACGGCCACACTCTCTAATGGTACTATGGATGTTGGATCATCCACACACCTCTTCAAAAGTGAAATGTGAAAAACCGGATGCACTGTTTCTAGTTTTGCTGGCAACTCTAACGCATAATCCACTTTACCAATCATTTTCAGAATCTTGTAAGGGCCTACATATATAGGGTTGAGCCTCCCTTTCTTGCCAAATCTCATCACCCCCTTCATGGGTGACACTTCAAGGAAAACCCACTCATCAACTTGGAACTCTAGTTCCTTTCTCCTCACATCTGCATAAGACTTCTGGCGACTCTAGCCTGTTTTAAATCTATCTCTAATGAGTTGCACTTTCTCCATAGTATCATGGACTGTATCTGGCCCTATCAAGGCAACTTCACCTACCTCAAACCAACAAACAGGATCTGCATCTACGCCCATACAATGCCTCATAAGGGGCCATCTGAATGCTTGAATGATAGCTATTATTGTAGGCGAACTCTATAAGAGGGAGGTAATCATCCCAACTACCCTTGAAGTCGATCACACAAGCTCTCAACATGTCCTCTAAGGTCTTAATGGTACGTTCTGCCTGACCATAGGTCTGTGGATGAAAGTTTGTGCTAAGGTTAACCTGAGTACCAAGACCTTTTTGAAATGACTTCTAGAAATGAGAGGTAAACTGAGGACCTCTATCTCATTAATGTAAAGTCGGGCGTAGTCCTCCGCCCAATCTGTAGTCTTAACCACCAAAAAGCGAGTAGACTTAGTAACTCTGTCAACTATCACCCAAATGGAGTCATGCTGTCTGCGAGTACGAGGTAATCCTGTAATGAAATCCATGTTGATCACTTCCCACTTCCAAGTAGGAATGTCGATATATTGAGTCATACCCCTTGGTTTCTGATATTTTACCCTCACTTGCTAACAATTGGGGCAGTTAACCACAAAATCTGCTTATCCCTCTTCATACCATTCCACTAAAAGACATCCCGCAGATCACGGTACATCTTAGTGGCGCCTGGATGAATAGAATATCTGGAGTTATGGGCTTCTGCAAGTATATGTTGTCTCAACTCACCCACCTTAGGAACATACAATCAACCCTGATATTGAAGTACACCATCTCCCCATTGGGAGAAAACCTCAACCCCATGTTGGTGGACTGCACACTTTAGTTGAAGCAATATCGAATCACTGTCTTGTTTTTCTTTAACCTCCCTTACCAATGAAGATTCTGACCCATTCTGAACTGTTACACCACTATATGATATGCTCATAAGGCGAACTCCCAAGTGAGCAAGCATGTGAACATCCTTCACTAGTCCTTTTCTTTCTTCCTCAACATGTGTTACACTACCCATAGATAGTCTGCTAAGAGCATTTGCTACTACATTGGCCTTACTAGGATGGTAATGCATACTCATGTCATAGTCCTTGAGGAACTCAAGCCATCTCCTCTGGCAAAGATTCAACTCTTTCTGGGTGAACACATATTGAAGGCTCTTATGGTCTGTGAACACATCTACGTGAACACCATACAAGTAATGTCTCCAGATCTTAAGTGCAAACACCATTGTTGCAAGCTCGAGGTCATGAGTTGGATAGTTCTTCTCATGCACCTTAAGATGTCTAGAAGCATAAGCTATAACCTTATCTCGTTGCATCAACACACAACCTAGGCCGACTCTAGATGCATCACAATAGATCACATAATCATTTGATCCCTCTGGTAGAGTCAAAACAGGAGTTGTAGTCAACCTAGTTTTTAGCTCTGCAAAGCTATTCTCACAATCATTTGACCACTAAAACTTGACCTTTTTCTGAGTCAACATAGTCAATGGAGAGGCTATGGACGAAAATCCTTCCACAAACATTCTTTAATAACCCGTTAGACCCAAGAAACTTCTGATATCTGTAGGAGAGGTAGGTCTGGGGCATTGTTTCACTGCTTCTATTTTCTGTGAATCCACTCAGATCCCTTTGCTAGACACAATGTGACCAAGGAAAGTAACAACTTGCACCTAAAACTCACATTTGCTAAACTTAGCGAATAACTAGTGATCCTTGATAGTCTGCAGAACAACCCCCAAATGACTCACATGTTCTTCCTCATTCCTAGAGTAAATGAGGATATCATCAATAAAGACGATAACGAACAAATCCAAGTACTGCTTGAACATTCTGTTCATCAAATCCTTGAAAGCTGCAGGAGCATTAGTTAGTCCAAATGACATAACTACAAATTCATAATGACCATACTGAGTTTTGAAAGCTGTCTTCGGGATGTCACTATCTCTAACTCTGAGCTGATGATAACCGGATATGAGGTCTATCTTAGAGAAATGACTAGCACCCTGAAGTCAGTCAAACAAGTCATCAATCCTAGGATAGGGTACTTGTTCTTGATTGTGACTTTGTTCAACTATCTATAGTCAATGCACATCCTGAGTGAACCATCTTTCTTTTTCACAAACAACACTGGTGCACCCCATGGCGAAATACTAGGTCTGATGAAACCCTTATCTTGAAGGTCTTTCAACTGCTCTTTCAATTCCTTAAGCTCAGTTGGAGCCATTCTGTAAGGAGGAATCGAAATAGGCTGGGTATCTGGAAGGAGATCAATTCCAAAGTCGATTTCCCTTTCGGGAGGAACTCCGAGAAGATCTTCTGGAAACTCGCTAACTACTGGAACTGACTCAAGAGTTGGGGTTTCGGAGCTAGAATCCTTAACCCGAACTAGATAATAGAGATAACCCTTAGAAATCTTCTTCCTGGCCTTAATGTAAGAAATGAATTGACCCCTAGGCGTTAAGCTACTACCCTTCCATTCAAAGATTGGTTCGTCTGGAAACTGAAAACGAACAATCCTAGTTCTACAATCGACTGAGGCATAGCAGGAATGTAACCAATTCATGACTAGAATGACATCGAAGTCTACCATTTCTAACTCTACAAGATCTGATAAGGTGAGTTTATGAGAGACTGTGACAAAGCAATTTATGTATACCCGTCTAGCTAACTTAGTCACCAACTGGAGTAGAGACTGAGAAGGGTTCTGAGAGAGTTTTTGGACTAACATCAAAGTTTACTGCTATAAAAGGAGTAACAAAGGAAAGAGTTGCCCCTGGATCTAACAAAGCATAAACATCGAGATTAAAGACTCGTAATGTACCAGTGACTACATCAGGAGAGCCTTCCTGATCCTGGCCAGCTTAAAGAGCATACAACCTATTCTGGCACTGACCGCCACCTGTACAATATAAGTTACCCTGCTGAGTCAGGCAACTTGCTGGTGCTACTGAATTTGTAGACTGAGCTCTACCATTATTGACTCATTGACCCTGTTTAGAAGGACAATCCCTCAACCTATGAACAAATTGACCACATCCAAAGCATCATTCATGTCCTGAGAGGCATTCACCCGGATGGTTCTTACCACACTTGGGACAAGTTGGGTATGTTTTGGTACCTGAAACACTTCCCTGAGACTTAGAGCATGATGCCCTACCTTTCTGATCATGTCTGAACTTGGAAGATGGAACACTAGCTGATGAGGGGGCTGGGGCTGAAGATTTATGCTGACCCTACGAGCGATTTCCACCACCCGACTTCTGTTGAGAATACTCATAGTTTCCAGTCCTAGCCTTCTTGTTCTCCTTAGCCTGTTCCCTAAGCTTATGTCCCTCAACTTAAAGAGCATGAGCCATGAGCCTAGAGATATTCATGTTTTCCAGCAATATAGCATTCCTACACTCTGTTTTCACCAAGCCCGACACTCCATACAAAAACTTATTCATCTAGACCCTGGAGTCAGCAACCATATGAGGACCATACCTGGAGAGTTGGGTAAACTTGATCCCATACTCTTGGACTATCATGCTATGCTACCTTGCCTCAAGTTCATGAATTCCTGAGCTTTTACCTCTCTTAACTCTCTTGGAAAGAACCTGTCCAGAAAAAGTCTCACTAAAGTATTCCCAAGTGATAAGAGCGGCATATGTACCCTTGTTCTCTTTCCACTGAGTATACAATATATGAGCCACATCCTTAAGCTGGTAAGATGTCAACTCAACCCGATCATTCCCAATTACCTGCATCACTACAAAGATCTTTTTGACCTCATCTATGAAGTTTTAGGGATCCTCACCAATATGTGATCCTAAGAACTAAGGCGGATTCATCCTAACAAAATCACAAACCCTACTTGCCATTGATCCACCACTAGCATTCGTAAGAACTGAAACCCACTGATTGTTCTGGTTGACCACAGTCTGAGCCAACATCTGAATGGCATTCTGAAATTCAACATTCGAAACTTCCTGATCTGGGACTAGAGGTGTCGCGTTTGCGTTCCTGGCATTTGCATTCCTGGCGTTAGCTCTACGAGGAGGCATGATCTGAAACGTAGAACGTCGAGTTAGAATGAAATTAGATTATACCTTACTCACGATAAGAGTAACAAGAAAGTGAAGATTGTTCCTAAAACACTCTGTAGTCTCCCTCTCATTAGGTGTGGTGCGCACTTTCACTCTCATGAAAAGGACTCTACCTAGTCCGGTCTTTTAGACATCCTAGGACTCTTGAACCTAATGCTCTGATACCAAGTTTGCCATGCCTCGAGCTACCCCCGAGATGCGGACGCTGAACCTAGGATCACGAGTGACCCCAAGCTAACCCTGATGGCATAACATAAGCATACTATGATAACAAAACTGATGCAGAAGCTAAATATCATGAAAATGAAAGTGATGGGGAATACCCATCCTAAAACTGAATATATAAAATCTGAGAAGGGTTCAATAACAAATGAAATATCAAACTCAAATACTAAGCTGAATCTAACTATGTCTAAAAGTGGCCTCTAACTGACTAGAAGTGTTGGGACATGCCCCAGCTAAATCAAGCAAAACTGAAACTAAGATTGAAGAACTTAAATGATAACATGATTGTTGTCCTCGAAAAATGAGGACTCACCACTGATGTCGCTGAGCTGGAGATCAGAAACTAATCTATCTATGCTCTAGAGGCTGAAAATCTGAACCTACATCACGAGAAGATATAGTGCAGAGTATGCATCAGTACTTGAAAGGTACTGAGCATGCAGGATAGAGTAAAGTTGAAATAAACATATAAGTGAACAAGCAATAAAGCAAGGATATAATCTGAACATGATATATATAAATACTGAATATTGAGCTAACTAAATGCAATGACCAAATTTATAACATGCTGAGACTGAAAATTGACTGTACTGTAAATGTGGTTAATGCAATAGAGTCTGACTGAACTGAGGGAGCTATTAATAACCGACAATAAAATCACATGAGCTAAATGTGGAGTCTGATGTATACACCTCATCGAGAGGACCCAATATACCCTGCCACAGGTATAGAGGAATAACTAGCGTGATCACTAAATGATGTCCATGGAGGGGACTTACAATCTACGTGGCTCGTAGTTCTGGGACTATACGGGTGACTGACCCTAGTCCAACTCGGTATTATGCTACTCCCAAAAGATTAAGTGATTAACACATTATGACTGAATTACTGTAATATACTAGATAGCTCAAAACTAACATGCAAACTGAGAATGCAACATTATTAAACTGATAATGACACATTCAAAAACTGAGGCATGTATATCTGTAATAACTGAAATATCTGACCTAGCATGCCTAATTTAAGAACGAAAGAACTACATAGCTAGGGTTTTGAAATTCATGTAAGAAACGAAGTAATAACATGATTATCTGATTTAGAACATTTAAATAACTAGTTCATGATAATCTGCTGAAGTTCTAGAAACCCTATGTCTAGTTATCATAAGGAAATCAAAAATCTGACTGAATTTTAGGGACCTAATGGGCGAAAGGAACACACTAGTGAAATCCAACATACCTAATGATGAATTCCACAGAGAAATCTTTCGATTTCGGGGCTGGAACTGATGGAATCTTGTTGCATTCTTGAACTAGGGTTCTTGACTTCTATCTCCTCTTACGCTCTAATTTTTCTAAGTTCTGATGAAAGATTTGACTTAGGTAAGTTCTAGTTATGTTTCTAGGCTAAAACTAACCAAAACCACGTAGTTTACGGATTAAACGACGTAGTTTAGGGGTCCAACAAAATAGGAAAAGACCAAAAGACCCTCGACTTAACTGTTGTCGGGGTCACCGACGGACCGTCGATGGACTGACGGTCCGTGTTGGTGAACCGTCAGTCATGACTGAAGGATGATCCTGGGGGTATAACCTACGAACCCGGACCTAAGGACCGTAGGTCCGACCGTGGGTTGACACTTAGAAAATTTCTAGGCTGGTTCTGAGGAGGGATTGCAGGTGACCATCCACGGACCACTAGCATGGACCGTGGATCACCCTACGGTCCGTGGGTGACGTCCATAGGTGGCACCTTTAGCTCCAGATTTTCTGCACTTTCGTAGTTCTAGCATACGGGGTGTTACAAACTTGAAGTTGATGAATCCACCCATTCTTTCCTTTTTTTCACCAAAGCAACATCAAAACTATATTCAAAATTTGACATCTGAAACAAACTCGAAGCACAAACAACTAAGCACTGAAATTAACATCTATGACAAAAGTTAGAAGTGTTCGAATATACAATAAAATTAAAGAGAACCCGTCACCTAAATTAGACTTACTAACTTCAAAGCTAAAACCTTGTTCTAAAGACGAATAAATTTAAAGCACAACACATTTGAAGGTTAGTGTAATGCTAACCAACCAGTGATAAAAATAAAATGCAGGCTCATACATAAAAAATTACTTATTAAGGAAAGATCAGGAGCAGCCACTCAGGTGAAGCTACCAAGGGTCCAAGGGGTTCATCCAAACCCCATAAGCTATTTTTCTGTATATATAGTAAATATTAAACCCCTTAGACATGTTCCTATGTTCACATATTATATTTCGAACCCCCTTAGTAAACGTTCTTGCTCTGACACCGACCACTACTTTCATAAAATTAAAGACACCTGACTTACGTATCTAGAGAGCTTGTCTTAAATCTTCGGTTGATTAGTGACACCATAGTTTTACATGTAATCGTTACATCATACTGATGTCTTCCTCTGCTTAGCATCCACAATTTTTTATTTCAAGAATTCTCAAAAATCAACAAAATACGTGAAAACTACCTCTCCTATTTCTTTTAGAACTACTTTTTTTATCAAGACCTTATATAGTGTCATCTCACAAGGAAACTGAATAAAATGCATTAGAAAATATGAACACCAACATATAACCCCCTCCCCCCCTGAAGTATCAAATTAAACTTCTAATTTTCTGAATGAGAAGTTGCATCACCATTAATTTGCCAAAAGAAATCAGATCCATTGAACCTTATCCTCTTACCAACCTGAATTTAAGTCGCACTAAATACCACTAAGAGTACTCTTTTTTTTGCTTTATAACCATAATTTAACATCATTTTTTCAATATGATTAGTCACCAACTCCTAAATCAATCTATTATTTTACCAGCAATTTCAGCCTACCATCAGATACAAAGTATGTAAATTTTATGTCTGAAGTCATATTGTATGTGAGCTAATATCAAGATGCAATAAAATGTCAAATCAAAAAATTGTAGTCCTTAAGTCAGGAGATACATATAATATGATGTAGGCAACCCATTGATAAAAAAAATTGGAACAAAAGCTCCATAATATTTCTTATTATTATTCCGTGTCCTTTTCAAGTCATGTAATCATCTTCCAAATTAAGGATTTAACAGTCAAAAATCATTATTTCCTTCTCGTTGCCAACAAAAAGAAATGGTGCTACTATAAGTGCTATCAAGAATAAAAGATCATGAAAAGATATATGAGGTGCCCTCTTTTTTTTGGTTGAATAAGAAGCTCGGAAGCTATCTTGTGTCTAAAATCCACCCAAAAGAAAAACCAAAAAATCAACAAATAACTCAAAAGATGTTATCAACTACACCGAAATTCATATATCCTTCTAAAATTTCAGATAATTTACGTTATTGTCTTATAAGATTAAGATTCGTCATAAAAAACATGTGGTTATCCTTGACAAATAGACACCAGAGAGTGCTAGAAACTTCAAATTTGAGTTTAATATCTATCGACACTGTTGGTTCAATTCAATCAGATTATTCAAGAAACGGTTATTTAAAATTATTTCGGTGACAATATTTATTCATATGGTAATTATGTCCGAAAGAAGAGAGAACGTAGTTTTACTAAATATCCCCATAGAACATCCAAATCACTTATCATATTATATTGAGTCTTTTTAATTCATAGGAAATATAAAGCTAACATGTGAACTTGAGGGGAGAAATTTCTATTACCACATAATACCTACAACATGATTCATTTTTTTATTGCAACACTTGTGTCAGGGTCAATGAGCTATTAAACTTCTTAATTTATAGATAAATCATATCTGCAAATTAAAAAATATTTTCTAAGATCAATTTTCGACTATGCACCATAATCATCCATCATTTCTATCACCCTCAAATTGAGGATTTGTATCAACTTTATAAGCAAGTAAGCAGTCTAGTTAATTGGATAAATAGAAATAGAATGTAAGCCTCACTAACCTTGTTGCATAGTGCAGAGTCTTCCTTTGACAATAGATTACCATTCTGTAAATTCTTTTCTAATCATTTCTTACCTGTAGATGATGTAATTTACTGTTATAAATAAATTAAGTTAATTGTGATACTGACTTAGCAAAGATAGACATACCTCTATTTGAAGTAATCAGGAAAAACTTTTTCTGCTACATCATATCTAATTATGTACTTGACGTTGATTCTTGTATTCAGATTAGATTAGTTAAAATTTTCCAATACCCCCCACCCCAACTCACCTACTTCAAGATAGAGGTGCAAACAGTTGTTTGTGTAGCCGCGAAAGCATATTCTATAAAATGATAGAAGAATGATAGTAAATCAATTTATGTGTGAAGATATACATACATATATATATACACAAAATACATTACGTGAATATTTAACTTCCTTGACTATCATCTAACTAACAGAGGATCAGAAGTTCGAAGTATACTTTGGTTTTCGTCATATCTCAACTTCAGACCAACACAGTGTTTTATCTGAATGTTGCAAGAGTCATCGACATTTCTGTTGAAAGTAATTTTCAATTTCGTTCAAGTAGTTGTCATATATTCTACAAGTGTTACATTGTATGTGATTCTGTTTTAGTGGGAAAAAAAATTCCCTGGCAACATCAAATTGCAATCGAACATACATATAGTTTGATAATACTATCAAGTAGAAAATACATAATGGATTGATAGAAGAGTATGTTGTAGATAAAGTGTGGGTAAGTAAGAAATTATATGTTATTCAATTGATTTGGCATATTATCAAACACCTTAAAGTCATCACTTGTCTTTGTAGAATCACCTTACAATCCATGAATAAAGAGAAGAAAGATAGCACTAATCACCATCAATAGAGAAATCACAGTATTCAACAGGAGCAATTGCGATAAGGAACTATCAAAAACAGAAAAACTAAAGAATTCGTTGGAAGAAGAGGGAACAAACAATAAGCTCTCCAAAACTAATAACAAAACTCTAAATGAACGCATGCATGACTTTGAGAACCCCACAACTAACCTTTTTCATGCCATCTTTGTCAACTAACGTTTTTTAAGCCATCTTTGTGACTTTTGGGTCAATTTCCTGTCACTCGATCAAATTTGGGCTCAAAATCTCACTTGTTACATGAACCAAATATATGTAGGATTCGGTACCTAAATTGCCCTTCATCGACATCATTCTCTTCAATTAAAGGTACTCAGAGATTCTCAATTCTAGAGAAATCGAAGGAGAAAATGAAAGTTTTTACAGCTATCTCAGGAAATCAACCAAAAGTTCAAAGGAGAAAAGAAGAAATTGCACCATTATCAGTCTTTGATGGGAAAAAAGAATAACCTTCCAAGAGCACCTTGGTAGAGCAGAGCTCCCAGAAATGACTCATTTCACCAACAGAAGTTATAAATCATAAAATATTATTTTGATGAGAAGCCCATCTTATGTATTTGTTCACAATTAGAACAATAACCAAGATTATGCAAAATCAATGTAAAAGAATTGATATGTACATGTACGTTCATTAGCTTGAAGGAAACAAAGGTCACCCATCCAACTAACACAACAAAAATATTCTTCCCAACTAAGTTATTCAGGCTCAACCAAATTTTCCAAACTTTACCTCCATCAACCAATTTTATGTACAGATGAGATTCCAGCAGCATTGCCCACATTGACCTTGTTCATGATCAATTGAGCTTGTAAATTAGATGGAGCTAACTACTTTACAGTTGGCCTGAGATGTCGTGAAGTATTACCATACAAAAGTGGCTCATCTAGAGCTCTTTGATCCCGTGGTAGCAGGTGCAAGTGGTCTATTATTAATATGAGATGCAGTCTATAGACCTCTCCCGTTCCCCTGCATGTGAAAAGTCATTTTTCACTGCAAAAGAAGTTTGGTTGTTGTAAATCTTTAGAGTTAGTTTAGCTCTCTACAATTAGACACTTTTCAGATCAAACATGACTTACTAATGAAGGAGAATAATTCCTCATATCGGAGAACAAGCCAAGCACAACATTTTTCAACCAGGTCTCTCGGAAATCCACAAGATATTTTGATGAAAAGTATTGGGCTTCAACTCGACTCAACAAAAGACTTATCCCACATAGAAATATCACCCTTAGATAAAAGAATATAGATTATGGGGAGATTTTCTCCCAATATGTTTATGTTTTTTCAATATTAGTTTTATAATATGTAGGCAACTTGGCCAAATCATATTAGTAATATGTTTTTAGTATAGTTTTATTTATCATCTAAATAAATATATATATATATATATATATATATATATATATGTCGCAACCTCAGGCTTTGATATATTCCATGTATAGGTCAACCACCATGCATCTAAATAATTTTAATCCAGTTCTTAAAGTCATAGGGTCTATAGTTCTATATCCAAGACACCTCCTTAGTCTATCACACTCATTCGTAATTGTGCGACTTATTGATTTCTGAAAGTTTATGCAAAAAAAATATCTTACCATACTTGATACTCCAGCCAAGCAAAGTATATAAGGGGAGTACATCCTTTATATTACTTGAAACTATAACAAAATATGACATTAGATAAATAAGCACTAGTGCAGGAAGAGGCATATTATAAATGAAGTTTTTCATGTACAGATGACAAATAAGCACTCATGCAGGAAGAGGCATATTAAATCGAATAATTTAAATATCCATCTATTCTTGGTTATTGCCAATTTAATTAGAAACTGTTTCTCTTATACATTTTTCTCTCATCATTGTTAGACATTCCTTATGTCTCACCGAATCACACATAGAGATATATATAACACACATAGAGCAAAGTCCTTGATTTTATTCCAAATTACTGGATTTCATAAGGCATTACTTTTTGGTTGAGGCTTTTTATTTCAACGATAAAACAATTACAATGTCTTTATTTGCATTATTTTGATGATTGAATACTGAAAAAAGAGGTCATTGCTACTGAAATACGTATGTCAAACTTAAGAAATATCTCTTGAAGAGAAAATGAACCAAAAAATGGGCAACTTGAGCAATCAAAGATACGCCCTCTTCCACTGCTGACTATGAACAATTGACAGATAATGATTTCTACTTTACTAAGCCCTGCTCATTTTTTGGTGATAAGTATCAGTCTGCTTTTCAAGAAGTGTAAACAAAAAGGAAAAAAGAATTTACCTGCAACAATTGCATTACTATATTCCCACTACTCATGTATGGATCAGTAACATCTAAATTAGATTAAAAAATGAGTGTGCACTGACATATAAATAGAAGTGCAACCACACTTGAGAGACAACACTTGTTTTTGGATCGTCATGTGTTGAAACCTGCAAATAATAATGTATAAAGTACAAGAAACTGATCCCAAAAATAGTACAAGCAAGTAAATTTTATGTCATATAGTAAACAACACAAAAATGTTATTGTTGTCTTGTTATTAATCCACTATATCTAGTTAGATACAAAAAGATATCCTGAACAAAAAAATAGAGAAAATGATAAACCAATTAGAAAATGCATCTATCTGATTGGCAGTAACAATAGCATAATTCTCGTTGAGCTCCTCGAGGGAGTTGACTGCAATTCATTGGAAAAGAAATTGATTATCCTTTAAAGGGCATTTACCAAACTAAGAAAAGCTTATTTTGATCATTCACGATTAGTAAGTGTGGACGTCGTGATATACCAATAATAGTGCGGATCAAATAAGTAGAGTCGTATAAGGTACTTAATTTTTATTGCTTTTTCATTCTGAAAAATTGTTCAATTTTCATCCATTGTATATCAACATTTTTATTAATTAGATCTAAGCATGTGAGGTCATGTCAGATGACGGTCTATTTCTACAATTCAAGTTCTCTCATTTTCATTTCTTCAGTACTTTATGTAGTATGAGATTCATATGAAAGATACCACTTTTACTACACCATGAGCATTGGTGCACATATGTCCTGGTCTTTTCACATCTCAAAAAGAAATCTCCATAGGAGCCTGAAGTGTGTCCTGGTCTTTTTTTTTTGTAATGTTTGCATGACTATCCAGTAAAAATATTATACCTTCAATGTGGGATTTAGTTAAGCTAATATGCAACTTTTTCTATATCTTTTTAAAATGAAAATCTTCTCCTATGCATCTCATTTTCTCTACCAAGTTACATTAGAAGGGGAAAAAAGCATGAGAAGATGAAGAGGCAAGGTAATTTATTTCGTTTCTCATTAAATCATTTTAGCATTCAAAATACTGAAGTGAGGAGATGCAAGGAAAAGAAATAAAGGAAAAAGGGACCGGTATGATGTTATAAAAATATCTTACCATCTTCGGGGTGCTTCATTGCAACTTCTGCAAAGGCTTGTGTAGCATCTGTTGTGGTTACTTCTGCTTCTGCAATAGCTATCGTTGCCTCTTGAGGTGTCATACTCCTCATCTTAGTTAACTATAAATCTATTTGAGCCTTAGCGAGCATGTTTCCGTGTCCTGATCAACCCTAGAGGTAATAGATTGCATGTTATCCTCTTTCTCTATTTGACTCACTTGCAACCTTTCAGAGATGCTTCCCATAGGATGATATCAGCACTGAATAGAACAAATATAAATTAACTTTCAATAACAAAATCGGGGAAAGAATAAAAGAAGAGCTGACAAATTTGTAAATGTCTTGACGTTCTATTTATCATATTCCATGTGTCTGGCCTCTTCTGCAATCTCTCCAAAAAATTAAAATAACAATAATTCATTGATTAATATGAAAAGAATTTGGTGAGAGTTACAACTTTAAGGAGAGTTCTTATTATTAGAAAGAAATTCCATACCTTTTAGAACGATAGTACTATTCACAAATCCTCAGGATAAAAGACAATCAAAGAATATTTGAACGATGTACTTAAAGTCTACAACAATAATATACTTAGTTTTACTCTTACCTTAAGAGATAGAGACGTTGTTTCCAATGATGTACTAAAGTCGAAATAGTCCTTTTTATTTTCTTTTGGTAGTTCGATCGTGAAATTTATTTGTTTCTGTATTTCTGGAGTATGAGACATGAGAGTGTGACTTGTTATAATTGATACAACTGTTAAACAATTTAGCAGGTCTTTGTACAAAAATAAAAAATAATCCAAAAACTAAACTATATAAAGTAGATATTTCATACCCACCTTAGACTTCCAAATGGGACAACAACACATATTTATAACATGCAATTAGATGAAGTAGTAGAAAAGTACATTCTTGATTCCAACTAGGGCGAAATTATTATTCTAAAAAGGAAAATAATATAGGCTGATGTTTCCAGCAATTCAAAGTATGAATAGAAACATTGTGAACTTACCCCAAGAGATTATCAATCTCTTTTGATACCAAACCCAGCTTCTCTAATTTGCTGGATTTTGTTAACATCTGGACAACAAGATTCAATTATCAAATTAAAAAATCTCTAAATAAACTTAATCCATTTATCAAGGCCAGTAGAGGATAAAACCCCAAAAACCATACCGAAATTCATAATTACACAACCCTAAAATTGCAAGCATAAGGAATGAAGAGAATCAAAAAAATCAATCTAAGAGAAAGAGAAACCACAAACCACCAAGTACTCAGACTCAGTTTTGCTCTTTGAGGAGTGTTGGTGAGGCCTTGAGGGTACACGTGGTTTGATGACACGTGTTAAATGAAAAAGACCAAAGAAATTGATGTAATTTTAATCCAGCACAACTTTACAATACACAATATGTTTCCTTGAGTATAACTATTTATTGTTGTGTTAGTCCCAACCCTTGTTGGCTTATAAATAAGGGTAATAATTAATTAATAATGTCTAGTTTGGCTAATTTCTAAGGCTGTTTTATTTGGTAAGTGAGCCTCAACTTCTAGATACTTCTTTCGTTTCATATTAGTTTATTTTGATACCAAAAGTAGATATTTCATTTTACTCGCCCATTTTTGCAAAAGTACGAGCAATAATCTATGCTGAGTGGCTCCTTTTAAACTTTAAGTAGATCACTAAAGGAAGCATGAAATGTAAGCGGATAAAGTAAAGCGAAGAAACTAAGTGACAACAATCAAAGGAAGCCGAAGAACAGGGACAAACAAAAGTGAAGGAAATTGAGCACACTAATAATCACAATTATGTTATCTTTGGTATTTTTATTGGCTATCATTGGTCACTCAAAGTAGGCTGCCACTTTTCACTTTGCCTTAAGTTTTCTCTGTTATCTGCATTATTATTTTTTTGATATTTTTCTTCAGATGGAATTTACCATGTTTTGGTCTTAGTAAGCTGTCACTTTACTTTGTTTCCTTTACCCTCAAGTTCTCTCTGTTTTCTGTGTTATTTTCATATTTCTTGAAATGGGGTATTCTACTAAGTTCAAAGATTCAATCTTTTTCTATTAGCCTTCAAGTATTATGCAGTTTTCATGCATTTATTGAGATGGGGTTCTACTATTTTGATCTTAAGGATGTTCGTGGTCTTAAGTGTTAAGGTGGAGAGGTTGATTGGGCTCTATCTAGAATCGACAAACAGTAGCTAAGGGCCAATTACGACCTAATAATTTAGCTCAAAAAATGGTACCTATTACTAACTGTACTCAATCACCGATGACTATTCCTTCCTTTTTTCGAACAAATTGTCGAACACATAAGTGAGCATGGTAAATTTTGACAAACCAAATTCTTATATTTTATTTTTGAAATAACTGCATATACATTAATTTTATATCAATTATATTAAACATCTTAGGACCATCAACTCTATCATATATCCCGCAATATTTATATGCATAGGTAAGCATGAGAAGTGGGAAGAGTAAGGGAAAGTGAGCGCACACCTTTTCAAAGTTCTAGCGAAATCAATAAGAACTTTACACAGCTTACTGACATTGAAAATTAAGAAGAAACAAGTAAAATCAGAGAGAGATATTAGTGGAGGAGTGAAGCGTAGGCTATAAAGAAGGATTTGAGGAATACTGAAACTAAGAAGCAAACAAAGAAAATTAAATGGAAAGTAGAAATTCAAATTAACAAACAGAATATCAAACTAGATATAGTAAAGATTTTCTGGGTAAATTCCACAGGAAAAACTTTCGGAATAGGGAATTGAGAAAATCAATGAAGCATCGAAGTACCTTTTTGTTCGTATGGATGAGTTTATGAGGAATTCGAATGAAACCTGTCTTGAATTTTAGGCATAAAATGCACATGTTGTTTCCCATGGCACATAAAGGGGAATTTTCCAGAATGACAAATGTGGAAGAGCAATATGCAACGTGTCACATCCCGAAACACCCCCTAAACGTGACTGGCACCTGCTAACACCACCTACCGAGCATACCAAATATCCATACACTTACCAAATCATTTAAGCACAAAGATAAGACTTTTGCAACTCCAAAACTCATCAATACTCATAAAAAAATCACTATCCAACCAAAATTGTATATCAATTTATGAAAAGAAAACATCACTTAACTAATATGTCTCTAGCCCAAATCCCACAATAAGACCATGGAGCATCTATTAGAGTTACATGAGTTCAACTATCGGGTATGCAAACCCCAAGAAAAGAAGTCATAACTATAATTAAATAACAGTAGCCTCCACGAACAATGCAAAGTCTCACCTCAGCAGCAGAATCCACGCGAAAGAGCTCACCAGCCACTAGTCTCACCCTCTGCAATAGTATCTGCATAGACATGCAGGTAAGTAGTGAGAGCTATATGTAAATATAACTCAGTAAGATCCTCGACCTGCTGCCTTAATACCCCTATAACAAGTGTTAGAAAATACATTTATACCACAAACACGTAATGATATGCACAAGAAAATATTTCATAATATAATGATCAATAAGTCCAATGAATTGTTCAAACTGGACCCTAAATGTCTCAAACTCAATCCACACTCATAGCTTGTCATAAGCGGCAGTGAAGGAGATTGTCCTCACACCCGAACAAGTCCACGACAACATATATAATGCCCCAAAGTATACTACAGCAGCATGTACCAGGCCCCTAACATATTACGGTAGCATAGGTATGCCCCTAACATATTACGGCATCTATGTATGCTCCTAGTAACTATATCACGATAATGAGGAAGGATATCTAATATCAGGCCACATATAACTTATAAAAGAATATTTAGTATTCTATCAAGCACATGTTTGTCCAAACACATGGACCAGACAGATAAAACACATTTACAAAGTAGGTTCGAAAAGCAAGTACTAAAGCTTAAAGTCTCACTTATCTCGCTTATGAAAAGTTCCACAATCTCGCATGTGTAGAACACCAACCAAACATCCCCCAATGACCTCAAACTATGCAAAAATATTGACCAACGATATTAATTATACTAGTTGGGGCCAAGTCTCAATATCCCTAACTTTAAAGCTGAGCGTTACACCTTAATATCTCACCCCTAAACCATGGATTTAGGATAACAAAATATCTCTACATCACTAACCAAACTTAAGTAGTGAATTTTATGCACCATTAGTTAGCATTGTATTCCCAAATAGCCAAATCGCGCATAAATAATCTTAAACCAAAATAGAAATTTCGGTTCCTGCACCAGTTCTGTTTGCTACATCAGTTCATAGCCAATAATGACTTTAAATTTCAGCACTTAAGTTTCCTTTAAAGAGAAACATAGTTTCAGTGCTTCTTTAGACAGAAGAATGCTCAACTACATAGGTTGAGGTTTAAGCTAACAAGAGCACACAATAACAAGAAGTTCAATACCTGCAACTTATCACCAAAACAGTGGTAGAAAGGTTTAGTATCCGTCTATGAACTCCCAAAAATGTTTTCCCAAATTGCTGCTTCTTATTTTCTTCTCCACTATTAAGGAATGAACTGCCCTAATATTCTACTCTTTTTTGTAACCGAAGTGTGAGGAGCAGAAAAATATTAGGTTTAGCCCACTTCTTTTTAATACTCTTAATAACTATATTAATTATTGGTTAAATTACCAATTAACCCTTCATTTAAAAAAAGGTTATTACATTCTCCCCAACTTAAAATAACGTTCGTCCTTGAACGAATCCAGAGTCATACCTAACGTGTCAAATAGGTGAGGATATCTATCTCGCATGTTCGCCTCAGACTCCCAAGTAGCCTCCTCGGTTGGATGATTGTACCACAACACTTTAACTGAAGCTACCTTCTTTGAATTCAACTGTCGCACTTGCCTATCAAGAATAGATATTGGACCTTCTTGATACGCTAAATTCTCGTCAAGCTCCACATCTTCTAGTTGGATCTTATGTCTATCATCATGAATATATCGTCGAAGCATGGACACGTGAAACACTAGATGTACCGCGGACAATCCCGGAGGTAAAGCAAGTTTGTACGCCACTAACCCAATCTGATCCAAAACTTCATAAGGACCAATGTATCTAGGACTTATCTTCCCTTTCCGTCCGAATCTCATTACTCCTTTCATAGGGGAAACTTTTAGAAAAACCTTTTCGCCTTTAATGAACTCCACATCACAGACTTTCTTATTTGCGTAGGACTTTTGTCTACTTTGTGTTGTCCGAAGTCATTCTTGTATCAATGCAACCTACTCTAACTCTTGTTGAACCAAATCTAGACCTAATAATTGCGCTTCACCAGGTTCAAACTAACCGATTGGTGATCGACATTTGTGACCATATAAAGCCTCATATGGCGCCACCTGTATACTTGACTGGTAGTTATTATTAGAAGCAAATTCTGCTAGAGGCAACTGATCATCCCAATGACCACCAAAATCAATCGAACAAGCTCTAAGCATGTCCTCCAAGATTTGAATAAATTATTCAGACTGTCCGTCAGTTTGGGGATGAAAGGTTGTACTCAACTCAACTTGTGAACCCAACGACTTCTGAAAGGACTTCCAAAATTCAGCTGTGAATTGTGCACCTCGATCTGATGTTATTGAAATATGCACCCTATGAATCCGAACTATCTCTCGAAGGTAAATATCTCCTAACTGCTTCGCGGTATGAGTAACCCGAACTGGTATGAAATGGGCAGATTTTGTGAGTCTGTCCACAATCACCCAAACTGAGTCGTGTTTCTTGAAAGTATTCGGCAACTCAATGACAAAATCCATAGTAATTCTCTCCCACTTCCACTCTGGGATAATCAAGTTTTGCATTACTTCACCTGGTTTTTAATGTTCATATTTGACCTGCTGACAATTTAAGCAACTAGTCACTTGTTTCAAAATATCAGCCTTCATACCTTTCCACCAGTACAATTCACGCAAGTTTTGATACATCTTCGTAGCGCCTGGGTGGATGGATTTTCGCGAGCTATAAGCCTCCTCCAATATTAGTTGTTTCACATTACCTACCATGGGAATACACAATCTACCATTTCGACGTAGAATGCCATCGCCATCAATAGCAAATGACTTCACACCCCTATTATACACTCAATCTCGTAGTCTAGCAAGTTGGGGATCGTCATATTGGTAAGTCTTGGCTTCTCCAACTAAGGATGATTGCACCACCATACCTGCAATCAACCTTCCAGGCAACTTATGGTCAATTCGAACTCCCTGATTAGATAAACCTTGAATATCCATAGTCATAGGTCTCCTTTCATCCACAATATAGGCCAAGCTACCCATAGACTTTCTACTCAAAGCATCTGCCACCACATTCGCCTTTCCCGGATGAAATTAAATAGTAAGATCATAATCTTTAAGTAGCTCCAACCACCGTCATTGCCTCAAATTCAGATCTCTTTGTTTGAATATGTATTATAAACTCTTGTGATCAGTATAGATTTCACACACCTCACCATAAAGATAGTGATGCCAAATTTTGAGTGCAAATATGATTGCGTCCAATTCTAGATCATGCGTCAAATAATTCTTCTCATGAATCTTTAGTTGCCAGGAAGCATATGCCACCACTTTTCCATTCTGCATTAATACACAACCCAAGCTGATTTTAGATGCATCACAATAAATGGTGAAATCACCCTTCGCGGTAGGTAAGGTCAAGACCAGAGTTATAGTCAATGCAATCTTTAATTTCTGAAAACCTTCTTCACATCCACCTAACCATCGAAAGACCACACCTTTCTGAGTTAAACGTGTCAATGGAGCGGCTATCTTTGAGAAACCCTCCACAAACAGTCTGTAGTATCCAGCCAGTCCTAAGAAATTGCATATCTCTGTAGGAGTATTAGGTCGAGGCTAATCGTGAACTGCTTATATCTTCTTTGGATCAAATTGGATTCCATCTCGTGACACCACATGTCCTAAAAAGGACATTGTGCTCAACCAAAACTCACATTTTGAGAACTTGGCATAAAGCTTTCGTTCTCTAAGTGTCTGCAATACAACTCTCAAGTGGTATTCATGTTCGGCCTCACCCTGTGAGTAGACCAAAATATCATCAATCAACACAATCACAAAATGGTCTAAGTATGGCTTGAATACTCTGCTCATGAGGTCCATAAATGTTGCGGGTGCATTAGTTAGTCTGAAAGATATCACCAAAAATTTGAAGTGCCCATATCTGGTCCGAAAGGCTGTCTTAGAGATATCTTCGGTCTTAACTTTCAACTGATGATAACCTGATCTCAAGTCAATTTTGGAAAAATGAGTAGCACCCTGTAGCTGATCAAATAGATCATCAATATGTAACACCCCGTAGTTTATTAGGCCAACTAGGGCTAAGTTAGAGGACTACAAGTCAAGGCTAGAGGGCATGAGCCAAGGCAAAGGGTCAAGGTCCAAGAAAAGAGCCAAGGCTGCCCCAAGCTGCCAAGGCACTGCCCTAGACCAGGAGAGCCTTCACGACTCGTGGTGGCCACCACGACTCTTGGTTCCACCCATGGTGGTGAGGCAGTAGCTCACTAAGGCTTCCGCAAGGTTGGCTCATCTTCACGAGCCACTTCACGGTCAGTGATGAAAACCGCAGCTCGTGGGAAGGCTCGTGGGGTTTTCTTCACCTTGTGGGGGTCATGTAGAGGGATCCAAGCTACTGGTCAAGGGACCACTGGCACCTTCACGGGCCATGGTGCCCTTGACGGTTCGTGAGGTTGGGCGTGGTGCCTGGGAGCAGGCTGCCTAGTGAGGGTTAAGTTGGTAAATTCCTAATTAGGTGGTTATTGAATGGGGTCATATTGCCTAGTCTTAGTACACCTATATAAACTATTTTAACCATTTAACCACCCCAATTAAGTCACTATATCCCAAGACCCAAATCAAATCCCCAAAAGCTCTCCTCTCAAATATTTCTCTCTCTAAGACTTAAAGAAGAAGATAGAGCTTGAAGCCTAGGTCAAGAACAAGACTCCATTGTTGAAAGATTTTATAGGCTTTATATCCAAGGTATGTTAGCTTATTCATCCATGAATTCTTCCATCCATGGAGCCCCCTAGAATTCCCCTAATTGTGAAGATGAAATCCCCAATTCAAGTTAGGGTTCCTTCCAATAGTGTGGGTTAAGTTGAGTGTGATTCCAATTGAGTGGATAGTACTTATTTATGATTGATTTAGTATTTAATCATGCTATTATGATGATATTATATGTTTTCCATGGTTAACCCTAGTCTAATTGATGAAATTGAAGAATGTGGATTTATGCCTTGTGAGGGGAAATTGAGGATTCATAGGTGATCTTCTAGAATTGATGATATGTATAGTAATTGTTCAAAACTAGAAGTATGTAAACATTAATTGAATTAGATTAAAGATTGTGTGATGGATCTTGACTAGTAATGAATGAGATTGAGCTTGTATGATGAATTAAGACTAGAATTTCTTAAAGATGAAGCTTGTGACTAGATTATCTTGTGATCTAGATATGTAGTCATGAATGTTGATCACTAGGGCTTGATAGTAAAGCTAATAAGATGAATTATGTATGTTAAGGCTTGAGAGTAAAGTCTATATGAGAATAGAAGATTAACGGTTAGAATTAGGTGGAAGGCCTTTACCTACCTAGTCTACCTTATGAATAATAGATTGTATGAAGTGATAGAATCACTTAAGTTATGATGGAATTCATGTCTAATGTAGTAATTCTAGATATGTTGATTTGATATGAGCTTTGACCCTCGAGAGGGCAAGATATGATATTATGCATGTTTTATGAATTTTTGTACATGCTTTATGAACACTTTGAGCATGAAGTGCATATGATCATGATATGTTGTTGTGTTGTTGAAAGGAAATTCTCATATACACATCCATTCATGACTATAATATGATATGAAAGGTTCTCTCACATATAATGATTCTAGGTTGAAAGGTTTGCTCACCTAAAATGAATCTAAGTCCAAGAACTATGAAATGTGATGAGGTTGTGGTGAGTCCCCCAAAGACCTTTATATGAGAGGAATGTGAGATGAGTTCCCTTATTCCTAATTAGATAAACATGAGGTGATTACCCATGTCATGATATGAGGAGTGTGAGGTGATTACCCTTTATGTATGTATGACTCCCAAGGCAAGAGGTGATTACCCATTAGCCTTTATGTTGATCATGGAGGAGATTACCTATGATCCTTATGTGGTGATGTTGAGGCGAATACCTACATTACACCCTAAAATGGATATGGAGGTGAATATCTATATCTTACTAAAATGGATATGGAGGCGAATACATGTATCTCATTAAAATGAACATCGAGGCGAATACCTGTGATTCCTTATATGAATTATGTCATGAACAATGAATTGTATGGATTGTAGCTTGATAGGCCTTCCATGATATGTATGACTAGAGGTGATTCCCCTTTTCTTTATGAATCCATGATATGTATGACTAGAGGTGATTCCCATTGTCTTTATGATTCCATGATATGCATGACTAGAGGTGATTCCCCTTGCCTTTATGTAACATCCAACAATTTAAAATGAATATGAAGAAGCTTGAAATTGGAAGTAGTCATTTTTGGAAAAAAATTCAGAATCTGGAAATTCGGCCAAGTGTGGAAATCAGTGAGTTTTTGGCCAACTTTGAGCAGTCATAACTCCTA
>JAJOOR010086631.1:0-63956 GCA_036250505.1 Solanum acaule | reverse complement strand
TAATAACCTATATATAAATAAAGAAATAAGATAAATCCCAACTAGGAAGAGAATCTTGACAATCTTGGAAAGTTTGACTAGTCTTCTCTCAAAACTTGGGCAGAAAGCAACTATTGTTGTGGCTGATTCTTGGACTCTTCTTGACCTTATTTGCACGAAATTGGACCTTAAAATGCCTCGTCTTGGGCTTGAATTTGGGGCCACCAAATAGTTGTAGCATTTGGACAATTCCTCTCCCTACGCTTACCATCTATGGACTATAGAAGCTTCTACAGGCTGTAGATGGCAATCGTAGGAAGGGCGAGAATAAATTTTTGAAATCAAGTCCCAGTACCCCTTTTACGGTTCACAAGGACGGTCAGTCATTCCTTGTACGTGTCGTACATAGCGAGTCCTAGACTTGGTGAAATTTTAAGGGTCAAAATGGGTTTCTACGGACCGTAGGAAGAACTACGAGCCATAGAAATATTCTGTCAGAAAGATGGTTAAATTATAGACCTAGTACTTGGTTTAGTTGACCAGTACATACCGTAGAAAGTCCTATGGTAGGTAGGTCGCAACCGTAGGTCGAGTCTGCCAGTTATTTTAAGTGGCTTTTAGCTCTTTTCCCTAATCATTTTAAATCAAAATTATGTCGGTTTGCCTTCTACCCTAAGCCCTACATAAAGGTTTTAAACCCCAAATCACCTACTTTCAATTCATTCTCCTAAATTCCCTAAAATTCACTATAGTCATCCTCTCAAATTCTCTCAAGGCTAAGGAATAAGAAGAAGAGGTAGGGTTCCATTCATGTTTCAAATCCTCCATTCTTCCTGTGCTTTTGGCATTAAGTTATGTGGGTTATTCACCCATTTAGTCTTTTCATCCATAGGTTCTCCAAAGGATTTTAAATTCTCCATTAAATCAAGTGATTCAAGTTAGCGTTTGAACTCAATCTCATGGTTTTATTCAATTGTGATTAATTATTGTTAATTAAGTCTTCTAATGCATGATATAATGTTAATACATGATTTTTAGTTGAAATTATGTTGACCCATGAATAAATTATGATTTTTTTAACTATGAAGCTATGATGAACTCATGAAAGTATTAACTATGAAGATATGCATGTTTTTATGAAATAGATAATTTAAGGATTATTTAAAATGAAAGTATCAATGCTATTGTGAAAGGTTTTATCACATGATATTATGATCATGATTGTGAAAGGTATTTCTCACATATGGATTCACATTGTTGGAAGGTTTTCTCATCTATGTTGAATTATGTCTAAGGAGCTATTCTATGTTTTGATTTTGAAAAATGTGGATTAGTATTGATAATTTCCCTCCCTATGCTAAATTAATATTTGACTTTTATCCATTCCATTGGGATTTAGACTTAGCACCAAGAAGGCTTTGAGGTGGAGACTCAAATAGGGTAGACACTAGTAGCAACCTCTAGTCTCATACTACGTTTCCTCGTAAGATTGTCTTAAAAGACCTAGTTGGAGATCCACTTTAGCAAAACATTATATCTACATATTCTACCTTGGAAAGTAGTTTCCCCTTCTTTCTGTATAAGGGATATACCGGATTCTATGATATAGCTCTCATGGTCTTATTGTCGGTTAAATCTAAAATCTCACAAAATGACTATGTTTTCTTCAAAGCTTTTACTATGCCTTTTGTTTCCAATGCATTGACTATATCCTATAATTTTCATGTTGTACTTCCTTATGTTTAAAATGTCCAATTGTTGATCATGGCTATATGCATTAAACCATTTCTAATATCATGTTCATGTTTATGAATAATTCCGCATACTTAGCACATTCCATGTACTAATTCATACTTGTTCCTACGTTATCTCATGAATGTAGGGTCCAACTATCCTTCTCCGTGCAATAGTGGCTAGACATCGCTTGGTTGCTTAAGTTGATTGGTAGTCCTCATGATCCAAGGACCGAGACACTTCATAGGTTGTATGTTATTTATTTTTGAACTTTGTATGTGATGCATTGGTTACATCCAAATTACTTTCCTTATGATGTATTAGATGGCTTTGAAACTTATGTTAGACTTCCGCTTATCAAACTTTTGATATATGAAATGCTTTATTTCAAGTCTTTGCTTCTATTATATTGTATGATGTATGCTAGGTGGCTTTTTAGGGACTCTCAGGGACTTATACGCCATGTTACGCATAGGGTGTACCTTGGGCCATGACAATCCTAAACCAAATAAGCAAGCTGGACCGAAACAAAACTGAGGATCTCCTAACAAGGATCTTTAACAATGTTGAAGGGTCCGACAAGCTGTTGAAAGATTTTAAAATGACTTCTCCACTTTGAGTCAAATGGTTACTTCTCATTCCGTGTCAGTCAAGTTGCTGGAGACTCAAATGTGCCAGATCTCTACCAATCTAAATCTAAGGGAAAAAGGGAAAGTTGCCTAGTGACACCATCCCCATCCCAAAAAATAATTGTTGGTGAGTAAGAATTGTGTCGTTCTACGATTTAAAATAAGGTGCTTCTTAGAAGGCAACCCGAGTTTATTTTATTGCTTTCAATAATATGTGTTGTGAGTGGAGAGTAAAACGAAGTTTAAAAGTTGAAAAGAATACATTAGGTGATGCAAATACTAGTCAGCATGTGACAAATACTTGGGCGGACATCTTCATGTTCGCCTTCTGAGCAAAGATTTTGAATAATGGTACTGTCAACTTCGGTGAACAGGGATCTATTTAGCGATCCACCAAATTACACTAGGCCAACTGCATCAGGTCCACCTAGTTAAACTTCAGGTTTGGTATTTTCTTAGGCATCATATTCAAGTTTATGCTCCAAAAATGATTCATCAAACACATTCAACAAAGTTATTTGTAGACCACCGAATTGGCTTGACACAAAAAGGCCAAGAGTCTTTTTAAGTTTAAAAGGCAACCTTTGATCTTTTTGTGCATTTACACGTATGAAACTCTAAATCTTTGCTTAAATACTAGTGATTCATCATTGTGAGTTGATTTTATTGCTTGGAGTGCGTATTTGCTCGAGATAATCGACCCCAAAACTTACCTCCCTGATTGAGAATTGTGTGTGGTTCTCTATAGTTGGGTTTTGAGATTATATTTGTTGTCTTTCTTTAATTTGATGCTTTTTGAACTTAGCTTTGTGGTGTGCCTGATGTATCTGGTTGAACTGTACCCATAAACTAGGATAGTTAGTTTTTTGCCTAAGCTTGTTAATATTAATTGTGAAAGTTAAATGTTGGAATTAAATTGTTAAATTGACTGGGTTTTGGTTGAGTTTGATATGGTTGAAGTCAGATTAGTCAAGTGTTATCCTACCACTTGTATTTGCCTAGTGATAACAGGATGACACTTTCATTAAGGAAAATCATCGATTTGACAATGCTTTGTCTATTTTGGGGGAAGTTTGAATATCCATGGGTAGATTATCATGTAGGTACCTTGTAAATGTTTTTGGCTACTTAGCAGTGTTGCATTACTGTGTTGGATTTTTGAACAATAAGCATTGGGATGAAATTGCCTTTTCGGTGGACTTGTCTTAGTTTGCTAAGGTGATTAGGAGAATCTCCAAATAGGCCCCCCTTAACTTCTGAGTTTGAGTTTCTGACTTGGGTTATGTCACATTTGACGAACTTTTCGTAGTTCACCAAAACTAACTCGCCAGATCACCGAGTTGGAATTGGGATCGCCCTTATTCTTTGTCCCAATTTGATTTGCATACTCAGTTCTTAGCACGCCGAACCCAATTAGGAGGATCGCCGAGTTTGATTTAACACCACTTTTCATGCCTAAGTGAAATATTTTTTTGTTGCTTCTACTTTAGCGAGATCGCCTAAACCATTATGAGAATTGCCTTCTTAGACCTGTGTTTTAAATTTTTGTGCCTTGCAGGAAATGAAGAAATAGAGTGGTATCCTCTGATTCCGAGCGCATGTCTACTCCTCCACCCCCTCTTAAAAGGAATAGGGGGATCACAATTAATGAGCCTTCCAAACAATAACAAACCACTCCACGGACCTCTACGCGTGTGAGTGAAGCACCTAAAAAGGTGGTGGCCAAAGATCAATGGTAGATTTTCCTCGTTTAAGGTCCATTTAGCTAAATAATTGGTGACCTCAATGCCTTAACTTGTCCTTTTCTAATAAATTATCGATGATTTGCAGCTATGAAGGCAATTGGACAAGGCATGGACTAAAACTTGAATGAATGGCAAAAAATGGAAAACAAAGTGCAAAATGAACAATGGTGATCGCCTAGCATGAAGGGCGGATCGCCAACTGAGCATGACCTCACCCAAACAGACAGTGCATAAAACTTTTGTCTACCCAAGAAGAGCCGCGAGCTCCAGAAAAAAAATGACAATGCGCCGAATTAGAATGGCAGACCTGATGCACATTGCCTAAACTGACAGTGTGCAAGGTAAAGATTTAGTGCTCGAACAGTGAACTAAGGTGCTATTCGGTAATTCAATGAATGAGAAAGGCTGACGCAATCCTGATCACCAACTGAGGTTCAAACACCTAAAGCCTAGAGCATCACAAGGACAGATGAGGAGAAAAGGGCGATTCAATGAGTTAGTTTGGCGAGCCCGACGAATATGACCAAGTTGGTCGCAAAGTGGATTTTTGGGAGAAATTTTAGGAGAATATAAATAGCCCAAAAGATACAATTTTAAGGGACTTCGGTTAGAGAGTTGAACTACGGAATGCTTTGCTATAGAACACTTTACTTTTTACAACATTTTTTCTAGTCTTCTTGGGGTTTCACAATTTAAATCTTGAATTTGACAATTTGAAGTTAAACACAAAGTGGTTTTTCTCTTAATTTCTTGATTTAAAGTTCCCCATGGATGCTTTCATGGAAGGTATACTCTCTTTAATTTTTGTGATGGGTAGCTAAAATCCCAAGATCTAGGGGTGCTCTAATGGAGTTGGGTGTTAATTTAATGTAGTGGGTATTGTTCTATGCTATGTTGTGTTGTTGTTCATGCATGAAATTGGTCTAATTATCATGGGGTTAACTTAAGGCCTAAGGTTACAAACTTAATTCCTACTTTTGATCCCTCGTTAATGCTCGAAAGAGATTAATTGGAGTGGGTAATTAGTTCAATACTAGCGATTTAGGTTTGATGTCCTTGACTTGCTTGAAAGAGAGGTTGTGGGTCAGATCTATTTGCCCTATTTTCTAAAGAGAGAATAAAATGAGGTAATGCGTTGTTTAAAATTGGCATTAGATGAGAACAAAAAGAGATTCTACGCATATATGCTTTGAGATCGAAAGATTATTAACATCATTATATTGAAGATGACTTCTCCTATTCATATATGCACATCACTATAGAGCAACACAATTATTCGTATATACCAATTATATATAATCCCTACACCTCTAGATTGCTCGTTAACTCTTGATTTCGTTCAATTTTTAGGTTAATTACGATAATTGATGATAAAAGTTTTATATTAAGTTAGTGGTACCATCCACTCAATTGTTCTTAATATTACAAATGAGCTAATATACAATCCAAATCTCTCGATAAAGAATTCTCCATGAATGCCATTCCATGTGGGATTCAACCCCGACTTTTTTTTTGGGTTTTGTATGGACTACGATTGCTCAATCGTTCAATTGATTTTGGAGGGTGATTTTAGCATTATAGGCCAAAAGGGGAATGGACATTCGGTCCAATTTTCCACAAAACCCATAATCACACACCTTCAGAGATCTGCCAATCATAGCTCCAAAAGCCCTGAATAGGCTCAAAAAAGCAGGAGAATGAACCATTCTTGAGGCGAGACGCTTTTCTACGGATGGAGTCATGAGAGACTACTTGGACATATCAGACACCATTTAGTTCTATGAGTTTGAGAGGTTCAAAAGACCTCGACCCCCTTATGTCTCAGCCTGGATTCAGGAGTTCTACATGGACTATGTAAAGGCCTTCCCCATGAAAACGAAGGGCTTCGTTTGGAAACACTTGAGGAAGTCAAGGTTTGAGAAAAGATGGTTCAATGCCACCCATGGGCCATTAATGAAGTTATAGGCACAAAGGGCAACAAGGCCGATTAATACACACTTCAAATGAAACATGATCCGAATGCTTTTAAGGAATGGTTGGGACCCTTGATCACATATATTACTCCTCTGTGGATGGATGAGAATGTGAATATAGAGAATAAGGACATAAATATTGGAGCTTGATACTGGTTTGGGAATATCAATAGCAACATAATGACATCCCTTAACGAGTCAATCCTCCGGTATCTGCAGGCTTTATTGGTTGGTACCATTATTTATGTGGAGAAGAATAATGTGGGTTCTATTATTGTAGAGGAGTCTCATGAGAGCCCGCCAGGAGCAGACATCACCTATATTCCCAGTCTTCATTACACAATTGTGTGAGTCTACCAGAGTCACATTTAGAGAGAGGATTGATGTCCGAGTTACCACAGCCTATTCCAATGAAATTTGGAGGATACATGCTGAATATTTGAGATATGATACATCTAGGAGAAAACTTCCACCACCTTACACTACCTCGATTATGGATCACTCTACCTTGGAGGCTGACACTGCTTGTTCAGCTCTTTCTATGGAAACTTCAGGTACAACTCGACCCTGGTTGTGCCATCTACTTTCTCTGCACCTTCCCCTGTGAATACACCTATACTTTGATCCTTGCCTCCCTTTACCCAAGCCTTGATATATCATACGGTAAATCATGCTTGTTGTGTGGATGTTAAGGCATCTAGGATAGAAACAAAGGTGCCCAAGATTGTTGAGAGTGAGATTGAGGTTGTGATGTTCACAATTAGGGCTAAGGTTGTGTTATATAGTATCACTTTAGCATTATATTGGGAGAAGTAGGACAACCTCACTACTAGAGTAGAAGAGAGAGAGCGATGTGAAGGCTTCTCTACTATACTGACTAAGTTGAGGGGTGATATAGATACCCTTAGGGCTAATGTAAACCAGCAGAGGTCCACAAATATCTCTTTGTTTTGGGGCGAGTTTCCCTTGCCTGAGATGCCTGAGGTTGTGCTTCTAACTAATAAGATAATGAATACACCAGGTGAGGTAGTTGAGCGGCCAAATAATATTAAAGACAATGTTGTGGATTAGGCAACTAAGGAAATGAATAAGGATGAGTTCCTGAGAGCTGGTAAGAAGGTTATAAGTGAGACCTCAATAAAGCTACAGAAGATAGAGGAGTTGATAGTGCATTCGATAGACTTTCGCAATTGTCACTAGTAGGGTTTGTTCTTTAGACTCCACTATTCCTCCCACTGATGTGCCGGACACCAATGCCCCCACTTGATGCCACTGTGCGGCCTATTGTTTCAATCTTTCCAACCATTAATGCCTGTGATGATCCCATTACCTCTGATTCTCAAGGTCAAAGTTCTTCAAAGGCATAGCATGTCTTGTGGACTTTTCACTCATTCTCCTTCCATACCAACTTTTGATAGAATTGAGGACATTGCTATGATTTTTTTGGTGGGGGTGAGGGAACATGTGCCTATATTCCCCCTTTTGAATTGTATTTCGTTATTGTTTAAGTTAATTTTGAGATATTGTAGTGTTTTGGTTTTCTTTATGATATTCTGGTTTTAGTCTCATTTTATCTCTCTATATATTGCTCCTTGATTTTTAGGCTGTAAAATAATTTAGTATACTTGTATTTTTATTTTTTACATTCGTTGATCGATTACGTTCAATATCGATGTTTTGGATAGTACTCATGATGAAATATGTGTCTTGTTTTGATGTGGCAAGAAGGCATTAGTGTATTTTTACTTTTGGATGATCTTTTGGATTCTTGTGTTGAATAGCTGCGTATTGATGTTAGCCTTGCCATGAAAATCACACATAAGTTTCTTGATTTTGTAGAGCTATGCTAAATGATTGTTTTCAAAGTTCCATTTATGTTGAGGTCCTTCTTGAAATCATGCTTGTTTAGTCCTCGAATTTTCCTTAGTAGTCTAATTGTCTAATCTTGCTGAATGTAACAAAGGAGCTTGGGCATAGTTTTTGAGCGGAAACCCAAATGTTCATACCTTTTGTGACTACCTTGTGAGGGTGTGGAATCATCTTTGCACCATTCGAGCCTAAACCATTTGTTGAACCTTGTCGAAACCTCTTGAACCAAATCTATCCCTAATTTCTGATAACGCTGAACTACACTTCTTTCAATTCTAAATGTAAGTGGTCGCTATCAAGTATAAACCCAACTAAGAGTGGGGATCGATCCCATATGGAGTGATACAGTAAAAAAATCAACTATGAAGTAAAAATGTGTCCTAATCGTTAGAAGTAAAGATTTTTTTCAACATAAAATTAAATCACGAAGTTTCAATGATCAATATCAAATAGGAGGAATTTAGTAACCAATTTATAATAAGGCACAACTAACACGGGAATAAACAATTAGAGATTGGACCATAGGAATATGATCAATCGAATGCTAATTCCGCTTAATGGGTAATTGCTAATTGCTTCAAGTTGTTGAATCTCAATGGGTAGGATAGGGTTTGAATACAATAGTCATCTCTCAATCAACTATCACGTTTCGAGCGAGTTCTATCGAACCTCAACAAGTGTAACACTATGAAACAACCCAATTCCTTAATTAACCCACTTTGTCAAGCTGGGTTTGTAAAGATACGAATCAATACAACTATGAATCATTTACTCTACTCTAGTACATCTTTCTCAAGCAATCATAAAGAGATAAGCTAGAACCGAATTCGCAACTTCAGTTCATCAATTAAAACACGAACAAATAATTAAACCCATTTCAAAGTGACATTAAATTCAGCAATTAATAACACACATTAGCTAATTAATGTATTTGACTACATGATGACACCCCTAAGAGAGAGGTTTTAGCAAAACATAGTGAAAAGTAAGAAATTGTTACCAGCAAGATCCATCTTAATTGTTAACAATCTGCAAAACCTAATGAAAAAAATTAAGCTAGAATCCTAAAAACTCAAATACGAGAACCAAATCTTCTCCAAAATTGTTCAACAATGTGAAAATGTAGAAACTCTCAGACTCAGGACTGCACTGTGTGGGAACTCCCTTTTCTACTTTAAAAAATAAATTTATATGTTCCCAAAAACTCAGCACGGAGACCACTTGGCGAAGTAACTTGGCATCACTAATCCACTCGGCGATCCACCGAGTTGCTCTTCTTCTCGCCTTTTGTCTTGGCTCCTACATCCAACTGTTCTGGAACTATTGGCGAGCTGGATCGTGGTCGCCGATCCATTTGGTATGTCACTGAATCATCATTTGCTCGCCAAGTTGGTTTGGTACATGGGCAACTTCGTATGAACTTTAGGCGAGCTAGAGGTTCACTCGATAAGTCGCCGAGTGGCTTTTGCGAGCTCCAACTTCTTCTTTTTTTCAGCTTTACCAACTTTTAAACTCCTTTTTGCATCGCAATGTCCTTGTCTCATTCTTAAGCCTTCATCGCTGCGTATCAACATATTAACATCAATTATGATCACAAAATAAGCATTGACGACACTAGATAATTGAATAATAAGCCCTAAATAACTCTCATAAAATTTAGCCAATTGGTCATGCACTGCTTTCGAACGCAGTTCCATGAACCTCTACTTTATCAACCCTCTATTAGTTGCCGGTGTATGAATAGGGGTCCTGGACTCTGTAGCTTGCTCTCTCTCAGACTTAGAGGAGGTCATATGAGTGGAGTCAATGCCTATGATGTCCGATGAACTCAAACTCAAGCTCAAACTTTCTACCACCTGCTTTTACCCTTTGCCCTTCATTCTTCGGAGGAGGTTTAGACCGGGCAGCACGGGAAGGTGTGACCTCCGCTGTAATTATGACCCCTTTTGCCTTCTTTCGGGGTGCTAGACCTCTTAGCAGATATTTTGGTCTAGCCATATCTATAGGAAAACACAAATAAAACACATGCAGTTGCAAAGGGTTAGTGAAATATCATTTTCAAACATTTGAAGGAAAACTTACCAAACTACTCAGCGAGTCGCCGAGACCATTCGGCAAGCAATAGAGGGCTCGCCAAAATTTACATAACAAAATAGCAAACATTTCAGCACAAAAAGGTGAGACAAAAGATCATTCAGTGAGTCACCGAGTTCACTCGGCGATAAGAGGGTGCATCACTGAATGTTAAAGAAATAAACAGCCAATAGAGAAAGTCAGAATGGCGAGTCTAAAACCATTCGGTGAGTCAATCGCCAAAAGTTACAGAGTAATTACCCAACATTTCAGGTCAAAAAGGTGATAAGGGAGGTCAATTGGTGAACCATCAATTCACTCGGTGAGCTCGACTCAGCTCGTCAAATGGCCCAACGTACCAAATTTCCAACCCAAAGTCCGATTTTCAACTAACTGCCTATGACAGCTATTCTCAAGTACAATTCTACGCAATTCATGCCTACCCACAATGATTATCCATGCCAGGGGTACTCAAACTTCCCTCCAATTCTTCTAAATTTAACCAAACAATGATTTTTCCCTTAAGAATGGTGTCACCCAATCCATCATTGGCACAATTCGAGTTGTTTGGTGCAACTTGGGTTACTCAGACTTCACCCACACAAAACCCAACATGCAAACCCTTACTTCACACAACTTAAACGCCAAACTCAAACTAATTTTGGCTAAACAAGTTATCCGCCATGACTTATTTCAAATTAACTTTCAACGAGAGATTAAGCCCACAATCAAGGAAAATAATAGATCTATGAACTACTCAGACACATGCTTAAAACAAATTATGCAATTTGAAACGAATTCGGACAACCAACCTCAATTATAGACACGGGACACTAAGGCAACGTGAAAATGATGGGCAACACTTTAGATTCTGACCACACGATGACATTCACGAATATCAAAATTAAAAACTATGATCTAAAATTTGATTGTAGGAGTGCAAGAGTTGAAAAGTTCAAAAGAAGGAGAAGATTTGAATTTAAAACGGTTGAAAGGACCTTGACTCTTCAATTCACACCTCGATTGGTGAGCCGCTGATCCACCTGGTGATTTGCCAAGCAAAGTTAAGTCTACCAAATTTAACCAAAAACAAGCCCTTTCATTAATTCAAACGGCGAGCTATATCGGGATCACTGAGCCACTCAGAGAATCGCCAAGTGGACTTCATCTCGCCCAATTGTGTTTTCCCCAAAAAATTAAAATTTCAACCTACACATCTAACAAACGTTATTCAAATGACAAAGAGTAAACGTTGGGGTTACCTCCTAATAAGCGCCTTATTATACGTTGTTGCACGATGTGGCCATGTGATCATGCCTCATTCTTCGGGTTGGCTAAAGTATCACTAGGAAGACCCTCTTTTGGTCCTACATTTATGTGAGCTGAGATTTCACCCATTTGAGTCTCAAGCTGCTTTATGGACACCGAGTGCGAAGTCACCGTTTGATTTAGAAAAGAGACATTGTATTTCATCTCCTTGAGTACCTTGTCCGATCCTTCCACCTTGTTCAAGATATAGGCAAGCATATCCTCGGTCCGAAGGTTTTTGGGATCAACCCTTGATTTCTTCGGCTTTGAACATTCATGAGGAGGCACCTAGAGATCTTTCTCACCATCTCTATCACTCCAATATGTACCACGGTCACGCTATTCTCAATTTTGATCTCTCCGACCACCATCCCGATCTCTATTCCAACCTTGATTTCCACCCGACCTAGGATACCTCGGACGAGAAACATCCGGTTGGTTTGACAAGAAATGTACCTCTTTATTGTACATGGCCTCAAATTGTGCGTCATTAGGATTCACACCACTATTAGCACCAACCATATTTAGAGCCTTGTAACCACCTCCCATGACATGTTTCGTCAATAGGTCCATTTGGGTCATTATTTTGGCCATGTTTTCATCTCGTTCTTGGTTCTTTTCCAGTTGTTCCATTGCCTAGCCAAAATTCAAAGTAGACACCTAATCTTCCCTTGGGTACCATGCACGATTAATTTTAGTCAGGTCATCAAGCAGGGTCGATGCTATGTCAAAAGGTTGTCTCATGATTCCACCTCGAATGAGTTGGTTAATGACACCATTGTTGACCGTGACAAGACTTCAGTAAAAATATTACACTAGCTCATTGCCCGACAACCCATGAGTCGAACATTGGAGAACTAACTTTTGGAACTTCAACCACGTTTCAAGGATGGGCTCACCATTAATAATCTTGAAATTCTGGATATTATCCCTTAACTTAACCATCTTCGAGGGAGGGAAAAACCTTTCATTAAACACTTCTCTGAGCTCCTCCAAAGAAGTGATAGATTCTCTTGGTAGATCGGTATACCACTTCATTGTTTTCCCAATTAGAGAAAAGGGAAACAAACAGAGTCGGACTGACTCTTGAGTGATGTTATTGAAGGAGAATGATCCACACAGATATAGAAAATTTCGAATGTGGTCATGAGGGTCCTCATGAGAAAATCCCCCAAAGAGACCTTTTGTTTGCAACATCGTGCTGGTCACATGAAACACCACAATGCCCACGGTTAAAGACAATCGAATAGCACCAGCACTTCCAAGTTTCTGATGGCATCATTGTTCCGAAGTTGACTTGCATTGCCCCAGTTCACATCATTTCTTCACATTCTTTAGAGCAATCAACAAGAACACAAATAAGAAAATTCTACTACAAAAAAATTAATTCACAAAAACACTTCAATAAAATAATTCTAAACACCATTCCCCAGCAGTGGTGCCATTTTTTATATCGCTCAACTACACTTCTTTCGATTCTAAGTGTAGGCGGTCGCTAAAAAGTATAAACCCAACTAAGAGTTGGGGTCGATCCCACAGGGATTGATATGGTAAATAATTCAACTACGAAGTAAAAATGTGTTCTAATCATTTGTAGAAGTACAGATGTCACAACATAAAATCAATATCAAATGCAGGGAATTCCGTAACAAATTTATAATAAGGAACAACTAACACAGGAATTAAACAATTAGAGATTGGACCTTACGAATGTGATCGATCGGATGCTAATTTTGCTTAATGGATAATTACTAATTGCTTCAAGTTGTGCTTCAAGTTGTTGGATCTCAATAGGTACGATAAGTTTTGAATATAACAACCATCTCTTGATCAGCATTCATGTTTCAAGCGAGTTCTCTCGAACCTTAACAAGCATAACACTACCAAACAACCCAATTCCTTAATCAACCCACTTTCTCAAGCTGGGTTTGTAAAGATATGAATCAAGACAACTATCAATCATTCACTCTACTCTAATACCTCTTTCTAAAGCAAGCATAGAGAGCTAAGCTAGAATGGAATTTGGAACTTCGGCTCATCAATTAAAACACAAACAAATAATTGAACCCATTTCAATATAACATTAAAATTCAGTAATTAATAACACTCATTGTCTAATTAATGCATTCGACTATATGATCACACCCTAAGATAGGGTTTTTTTTGCAAAACATTGTGAAAAGTAGGAAATCATTACCAACAAGATTATCCATCTGAACTGTTAACAATCTGCAATATTTAATGCCAAAATTTAAGTTGGAATCCTAAAAATTCAAATATGAGATCCAATCTTCTCCAAAATTGTTTAACAATATGAAGATGTAAAAACTCTCAAAGACTGAGGACTATACTGTGTGGGAACTCTCTTTTCACCATTCAAAAATGAATTTATATGTTTCAAAAGATTTTAGCATAGAGACCACTTGGCGAAGTTAGTTGGGATAGCCGATCCACTCAGCGATCCATTGAGTTGCTCTTCTTCTCGCCTTTTTTCTTGTCTCCTACATCCAATTGTTCTAGAACTTTTGGCGATTTGGATCATGGCTGCCAATCCATTTGGCACGTCGCGGAATCATCATTTGTTATACAAGTTGGTTTTGTACATGGAAACTTTAATGGAACTTTAGGCGAGTTAGAGGCTCACTCTGTGAGTCGCCGAGTGGCCTTTGCGAGCTCTAGCTTCTTTTTTCTTTAGCTTTTCCGACTTTTCACTCTATTTCTCATCGTAATGTCCTTTCCTTGTTTTTAATCCTTCATTGCTGCATATCAACATATTAAAATTAGTTATGAGCACAAAATAAACATTGAGGACACTAAATCATTTAATAATAAGCCCTAAATGAGTTGAAATTATTGACTCATCAATTTCTCACCCATAAATCCTTTTCTAACCCTTGTGATGTTTAAAAAGTCAACTTAGTCCAAAATCCTAAGTTGGGGGTGTGGAAATAAAGTAGGAGAGAAAGCCAAGTGAAAGTGAGGAAAGAAAAGTGAGACTCAAACTTGAAGTTTCTTGCAAAAGGAAGGAACCCCTCCTAATAAAAAAAATGTGCTTTAAAAAAAGCTTGAAAATTAAATGAAAAAGAAGGTTGTGATGAAATAAAAGCGGTTTCCAATAAATTGAGTGAAAAATTGAGGTTTGAATCTCCAAGTGAAAAGAATGAAGAGAACTTGAGAAGAGGTATAGATGAGTACACCAACACTATAAAAAGGTGAAGTCACTAGGCGAAATTTACCATACCTTTACTCTCAGCCACATTACAAGCCTTAAAGACCCTTGAGATCTTGCTTCAACTAGGTTGTGTGATGATTGAAAAATATGATCAAACCTATAGGATGAAGCTTTCATGTATTTCTCTTTTGGAGAGTTAGAGTTGTATTGATTCCTAACTTCTTTTTTGATATGCTTTGTGACATCATGGAATCTCTTTTGATGTGAGGGAACTTAAATGCTTTTGTTGAAGCATGGTTCTGCATTATGAAAGAGCATGAGTGAGTTTGAGCTGGTATTGATACCAGCTAGTCATTATTGAAAGATTCTTGAGAATGATTGAGTTATTGCATATACTTTTTAGTAGTCTTGTGTGACACTTGCATGCTAGCTCACATTAAAACTTCTGAAGACACCCTTGTTGAACTAATTATATTCTTGATTTACTTGAGGAAAATAAGACATTTAAGTTGAGGGTGTTGAGGAGTGGTAGATTTCCACTCATTTGCTGCCTTTTTAGTTCAATAATTAGTGTCCTCAATGCCTATTTATTTCTTATTCTGGTTATATTTTGATATTTCTTAGGTGTGAAGGTTAATGGACAAGGCAAGAATAAATACATCAAAAAGAGGCCATAAACATTTACAGGAGTACAAACTCCCAACTGGTAGTTTACAAACCAAAAGGGCGGATTGCCCGACTGGCAAGACCTTACCCAAGTTGATGTTCACAATTGAAAATATTCAAGGAAGGTTGGCGAACTAAAGTTGAAACGATGACACACCAAAGTTTATTCAGCGAGCTAGAATTCCATCAACGAAGGTAATAGACTTTTGAGTAAAAATGAAAGTTGAATGGGCGAACAGGGTGGTAATCGGAGATCCGCCGAATGTGAAAGGCTGACTTAATAGAGTTCTCCAACTGATTTTCAAACACATGAAGCCTGAAGCAAAAGAAGGGAGAGCTAGAGAGAAAACGATGATCTGTCGAACGTATCAGGCAAGCCGGACTATTGTCCCCGAATATGTAACGTATGCAAATTTTTGCTAATTTTGGGGAAACTATGAATAGCCCAAAAGGGAGATAAAATATATGTGGGATCTAGAACATAAAACCTTTTCCTAATTTCATAGTTAGTATTGTAGTTTTTGGATATTCAGAAATATGCTCTTTTCATAGTTTTGGGGGTTCCTAAAACACTCTTGTAATTGAAAATTAAGGGTTAAGATTGAAGTGGGTATTGGATATTCTTGCTTATTATCAACATACTAATGGTTGGTAACATCATAGTTATAATTTCTTTGCTTTCACGATGTGTGGCTAAAACCCCAACTCTAGCGGGTGTGATTGCGGGGTTGGGTGTTGATTTCTTTTGTGGATCTTTTTTTTTTGCTCTTTTTTACTGTTGTTCATCCATGGATTTGATTTATTTAGCATGGGGTTAATTGATGGGCTAAGGTTTCCAAATTAATCCTAGTCGACATCATCAATTGATGCTCGAAAGAGATCAATTGTAGTGGGAAAATAAATTGATACATGAAATTTAGGTTTGATTTCTATTGTTTGCTAGAAAGAGAAAGTATGTTTTACTTGTAGTTGCCAAATATGCTCTAAAGAGAGACTTCTGTAAGGAATGGGTAGATTTATGATTAACATAGATGGGACGAAAAAGAGATTCTATGATATAATGCTTTGAGATCGAAAGAAGATTAGTGTCATTGAAGATTACCCAGCTTATCCATGTTTGTCTATAACTATTGAGAAAGCACTTGCACCCCTATTTGACATCAATAATAATCCCCAAACCCCTAGATTGTCTCTTACTTGTGAAACCCCTATTTTTTGTTTACTTGTGATAATTGTTACAATTTTTTTTCATAAAATTTGATGGAATCATCCACCCCCTTTGTTCAAATTAATACAATGAATCGGTTTGTATTCTTAATTTCCTATTTGAATTTTATCACTAAATAACTCCTTGTGGGATTCAACCCCGACTCTTGTTAGGTATTCTCATTGCTTACGACCGCTTACTGTTCTAACTATTTTATAGGGTAATTTGAGCGTTATCAGAAGCTCAATTCACATTTAAACGATCCATTAATCTCATGCAACTTAATCATGGGTAAAATCACATATGCCTTGGAATCACAATTATCCATCTATTTCTCTCGAACATAGGAAAATATATCTCAACTAGTTTTCTAAAACCCAACTATGTAGCAGCAATCAATCTAATCATAAACACTGCACGGAATCACTATATCTAGTTATCTTCCTTTGTATGAGATTCTATACCTCAATATGCACTTTTAAACTTTTCCCAACCTCAATTTATTCTCTTGAACTCTATCAAAGTAAATAGGCAAGACCATTAGAAAGAAATTGATTAGATATTAAAAAACCCATTTCATAAATGAGAAGCATTCAATCATTACAAGAGCAAAAGAATAAAATAAACCACCCAATAGATTTTTCAATCTCTAGCACAAAAGCCCAAATCTTCAATGGTCAATTACATCCACAATTCAAGAAATACAAAGCAAGGAAATAAAGGATTAAAAATTAGTACAAGCTTTCACTCTTAAAAACAAAATGTGAATTGTAAGGAAACTTGCTATCCAAGCTAAAAAATCTATTACATTGGAAAAAAAAATTAGTTGTCGAAAAGATAAAAGATAAATGGGATTTTGGGATCAAAGTGGTGAATTTCCCATTCTGTCTAGACACCTACCAGTTGCTCTTTCCATTCATGACAACTGACCCACGTGATCACGATGGGTTGAATTTTTGAACTACGTGGTCGCGACCATTTTACCATGTTATCGTGAGGATCACGTCTTTAGTTTACCGCGATCATGATCCATTGACCACGTGGTCACAATTACTAAACTCATGCCAGTTCAATTTCATGCTTTTTGTCCTATTTTTTCATCAATTTCACTTGATTTCGTCAAATATCTTCTAAATCCACTCTTGACATCACTTTCCTGAAAATATGAAGAAAACCACATTAAAATCACCAATTCTCATCTAAAAAAGCAAAAATTATAAGCTTAAAGACAAGATAAGCTGGTAAAAATGCCCACATATCACACCCTCAAACTTAAACTATTTCTTGTCCTCAAGCAAGATAGAATCAAAGCATCAACAACCTATTCAATTCAAGCACACCAATTATCCCTCAAGTAATAGAACATGACTTTGGTTGGTACTAACAAATAGTCACCACATGCAAAATATTCACAAAAGAACACCTCTCATTACTCATATCATATTTTCAAAAACAAAGAATAATTAAGTGACAACAACTCAAACTCAAGAAGTGCTCCACCTCATTAGTTCCTTCACAAGCTCATTTGACTCATTTAAAAAATTTCATAATCACTAATATCTCAATTAACATGTCCTCACAAGAAATGAAATGTCCTAAAGCACTCACAAAGTATTGACAAAACAAGGGACAAACACTCACAAAGAAACATCTCATGAATACAAATACCACACCATCGACTTGCCCTTATTTTCAATCATTATTGACTCAAATTCATCCAGTTGGAGATTACAAAGGACTTTATCAAGCTTGAAATGTAGGCTTAGAAAAGGTTAGGATAACATTTGGGTAAAAAGTGACTACACCCTCCTTGAACACTACACACAACGCTTCTTCATTTTTTCAACTTCACCACTTTTCTTTATTTTTCAAACCAATGCACACTTTTTTCTCATTTCATACCAAGATGCCCCGCATACAACAATTTTATACCTTGGAGGATCAAATTTCTTTTATTCATTTTATTCCTTTATTTTTGAAGAATTTTCTTCTTTCAAAACGTTTTTCTTCTTCCATTTTTTTTGGATTGCTCAAAATCAAAGTTTCATATGATAAGCATCTTCTCTATGGTTTTCCAACAACACCCTCAAACTTAGGCTTTTAGCCTAAACTTTCTCAATTCTTATGTTCAAGAAGAGAAGGGTTCAAAATAGGATTACTTTTTAAAAATGGATAAGACTTGTAATGAGGTTTCCAAAGAAAATGATATTAATCTCAAATGGGACAACTAGGGATACATTTAGAGGAAAGTTGGGATTTCTAGGTCAAGTGGACTTCAAAAACAATCACAAAGAATTCTTAAGGTCATTTTTCCGACCAAACTCAATTAAGACTAATGATGAAAGACTAACTGAGCATGTTCTAGCTAGCTCAAGTGAAGACAGGGAATTATTCAATAACTCACCACACTTGACATGCAAATCAATAATGATGTTTCAAATTTTTCTTTCCTGTTCAAGCTCAAATGACATCAAGAATTTAAACCACTAATGAGTTAAAAGTCACAAAAAGAGTCACAAGAGTTGTCACAAAATCATTCATCCACAACATTCATTAAAATCGGAGGGGTATGCTCAATTTTTTCACAATGCACAACTATATTGATAATACCAACTAAGTCATATCTTCCCAAAAAGATGACGATTTTCCCTTAAGAAAGATGTCACCCAATCCATCATCGATTGAATTCATGCTTCTCCTTGAGACATTGCTACTCATACTTCACCAAACTAACATCCCATCAATATACTCACAAACAACCGATTATTTTCCCTTAAGAATGTTTTCACTCTATGAATCATTGGACATCGTCACTTAACATCTCCACATCAAAACCAACAACAAAAAAGGTACAAAACAAAATAAACAACTACAAGAAATAAAAATAAAGTTGACTAATCTAATGTAATATCTATAGTAGCTCGACAAGGGTACACCATCCACAAAATACCAAACCAATACATCACGAATCAAAACAAGCCCGACTAGGGCAAAATCAAATCCAAAGCAAAATAAACCCAACAAGGGCGGCACCATCAAATAAAAATCCAACTTTGTCCTCATAGTACAACAAACTAAAGAGAATATGAGGGATCCTTAAAATGATCTCACTGAGACTGGAGGTATCGAGGTCTAAGAGGATATCATCCACATCATCAGCTAACCCATAGAACTTTCAGAGTATGTCCATCATCTTGTTTGGAAATATGGTGCTCTTCTTTTCCTGATCGTTCATCTGTTTTATCCTCCTCTCCATTTTAGCCATGCTTTCCTTGAGAAGTTGTTGATCATGCACTAAAGTGGACAAGGTGGAAGAAATAGTACCTGAGGCCAAAGAGCTCTCTCTAGGTCCATTGGGCTAGTGTTGTACCAACTAATGAATCTATTAGTGACTCGTGCATCCATGCCATATACGTGTCCTAAGATATGGACTAGTGCAGGGGGTCCACTCAGTAGTAGCCTAGCAGAGTACAGGAGGAGTTAAGACCTAGTGAAGCACTACTCTCGGTGAATGTACCAAATGTCGGTTCACACTCATCAATCTTTTTTTTTTCATCACAGATCCTGGACCCTTCTTCTTTAATGGATGAATTGGCTTCTCATGATCTCTATTGTTATCTCCCTCATCTTGGACCATACCACTTGTCTGACACAAGTACATGATCAAAGAAGGAAAATATACTCTTTGTACCTTCAATGACTACTTTCTGCATGTGTTGTACAATGATCCGACCACATCTATAAGAAGTCCCTCCAAATTAGCAGTTATAAAGAAAGTTCTATTTAAAGACACATCGGTCTCATTGCTAGGAGGGACGACTCAACTGCATATGATAAAATCCAAGTCTTGGCCTCAGTGGTGAACTCAGAAGACACAATCCAGTAGTTTTTCTCAGTCCATTTTGGCCTATGGCAATAACATAGGGGCCTCACAAAGCATTCTTTCCCTTCTTCCCGTGTTATTTCTTTGTGAATATAATTATTGGCATTGGGAGGGCTGTAGTACGTATTGATCCTGGTGGGATCAAAACAAACTTGCTTGCTCTGTACCGTGACTACCAACTCATCGACAAAGCTAGTTTCGACGGCGTTGGCATAGAACTAGCGCACCAATGTATGATTAGCCTTGATAGGCTCAATGATGAGTGGTAGATTTGTACTCATTTAAGGTCCATTTAGCTCATTAATTAGTGTCCTCAATGCCTAATTTTGTCATATTGAGACAGAATGTTGATGATTTGCAACTGTGAAGGCAATTCGACAAGGCAAGGAGTGATGTTTGAATGAATGACCCAAAATACAAAAAGAAGTGCAAAGTAAACATTGTTGATCGCCTAACAAGAAAGGTGGATCACCAAATGAGAACGATCTTGCCCAAATTGATAGTCCATAGCACTTGTGTTTATCAATGTAGGTTTGCGGACTCCAAAAGATACGGATATATGCCGAATGAGAATGGCAGTCCTAATGCACAAATAGATCTTGACAGAAGCCCATAGTTAGATGTATTCCATTCACCCGGGAGCCACCAAGATGTACCGTGATTTACGGGAGGTCTATTGGTAGAATGAAATGAAGAAGGATATTCTGGAATTTGTGGCTAAGTGTCCAAATTGCCAACAAATAAAGGTTGGGCATCAGAAACCGGGAGGTTTGTCCCAATATATTAGCATTCTTACTTGGAAGTGGGAAGATTTGAACATGGATTTATTGTTGGGTTGCCTCGCACTCGATGACAATATGACTCAATTTGGGTTATAGTAGATTTTAAGGAAATCGGCTTATTTCCTTCCCGTCAAAGTTTCTTATTCGGTGGAAGATTATGCCAAGTTGTATTTGAGGTAAATGGTAAGGTTACATGGAGTGACCTTGTCCATTATTTCTAATCGTGGTACTCAATTCACTTCTCAGTTTTGGAAGTGTTTCCAAAAGGGTTTTGGCACTAAGGTTAAGCTTAGTACGACCTTTCATCCCCAAACCGATGGGCAAGCGGAGCGTACTATCCAAACATTGGAGGATATGTTGAGAGCTTGTGTGATTGATTTTAAGGGTAATTTGGATGACCATTTGCCATTGATTGAGTTTGCTTGTAATAATAGTTATCACTCGAGTATTGGTATGGCTCCATTTGAGGCTCTTTATAATAGGAGGTTTAGATACCGTATAGGTTAGTTTGAGGTGGGTGAATTTACCTTGATAGGACCTGAGTTGGTACATGAGGTCATAGAGAATGTTTGACTTATTCAAGTAAGGTTGAAAATGGCTCAAAGTCGAAAAAAGTCTTATGCCGATGTTAGAAGAAGGGATCTTGAGTTTGATGTTCATGATTGGGTTTACTTGAAAATCTCACCCATGAAGGGTGTAAAGAGGTTTGGTAAGAAAGCAAAGCTTAGTCCCCGGCATGTAGGCTCATATCAAATTTTGAGATGTGTTGGTAAGGTTGCTTATGAGCTAGAATTGCCAAATGAGTTGGCATCGTGCATCCCATTTTCCATGTCCATATGCTTAAGAAGTGTGTTGGAGATCCGACATCCATAGTTCTTAGAAGGGTTGGGAGTTAATGAAAGTGTTTCTTATGAGGAAGTTCCGGTTGAGATTTTATACCGACAAGTTAAGTAGTTGAGAAACAAGGAAGTTGCTTCAGTGAAGGTATTGTGGAGGAATCATTTAGTTGAGGGTGCTACTTGGGAGACCGAGGCCGATATGATGCCCCGATATCCTCATCTTTTTCCTTCTACTCCTACTCTATCTTGAGGTAATGAGTTCCTCATGGTTTGTTCTTATTTTGGAAGTCATGTGTGTTTTATACGTTTCCATGATTTCCTTATGTTATGCATGTTCATGAAAAACATGTGTTTTGCAAGAAAATGAGCTCATATGATTGATTTTACTCATGTTGTTGTGCATTGAGTATGAGTTGCCTATAAACTTCAATCGATGAATCGATGAATATGCTTTAGCTATGTTTTTTTAGAAAGAATTGCATATAGGCTCCATGAGATTGTGTTGAGCATTCTTTTAGCTTGGAGAAGGTACTTCCTCCATGAAGATGAGAAATCTTGAAATTTCATGCATAATGGTATGCTAGGTTTAGTTCCTACTTTACTTATGATGCATTGAGTATGTTTAGCTTGGAGTTAATGTTTCCTCCTTGGTTATGTGCATTTTGATGAGTTGCATTCATGATGGACTGCTAGTCTTGAATCGTTTCCGCTATAAAGGTGTCTAGAATCTCATTCGAGGATGAATGTTCCCAAGGGGGAGATAATGTAACACCTCGGAATCTAGTAGGCTAAGCTAAGGCTAAGTGAGAGGGCAGGAGCCAAGGAAGGGAGCTTGGGCAGCCTAGCCTTTACCAAGCATGGTCCACCTTCCCATAACCACCATGATAGGTCGTGGTGGGGACCACGAGTCGTGGTGAGGTTCATGGTTTGCCAGGAAGTAGCTAGGCTACACTGCCCCAAAGCAAGACCCTCTCCACAAGCTACTACATGGCTCGTGAAGGCCACCACGGCCGTGGGACAAGTCGTGGTCCTAAGTTAGAATTTTAGGGGTTAAGTGGTGGTGTCCAAGCCACTGGTCAAAGGACCATGGAAGCCACCATGGTTCATGAGGGCCACCAGGGTTCGTGAAGCCAAGCGTGGTGGTGGTGTGGCAGTTTTAGTTCATGGGTGTTTGGGTCTTTTCCAGTTTTAATTAAATCAAATCTATGTCCTTTTTCCTAACCCTAGGACCCCTGTATAGGTGATTTTAACCCCAAAACTCACCTATTCAAGTCATTATTTCCAAAACCCAAAATAAATCTCCAAAGTTCTTCCTCTCAAATATTTCTCTCTCTAGAAATTGAAGAAGAAGAAAAAAAGGATTCAAGCTAGGATCAACGTCAACTCTCAATTCCTCCATTGAAGATTAGCATTGAGCTTTGAGGTATAATAGTTTTCATCCATGGATTTCTTCCATTCATGGAGTTCCCAAATTCCTCTATTTTCAAAGTTAGAATTTTCCAATTGAGTTTGGGTTGTCTTCAATTGTCATAGGTTCTCTACAATGTTGATTTAAATGGTTGAATTATGATATATTATGCATGAATTGATGAAATACTATGATTTTATGATGATTTCCCCATGAACCCAAGTAATCCCCATGTTTTCAAGTTATGAGCATATGATGTGAGATTTTTATTATAAAGGAAGAGTTTTATGAAATGAAACATGTATTACAAGTTTTACATGAACTTATGATCAAATCCATATCTAACCCATGTTTTCTAGGTATTAATGATATTGAAGGTGGGTTTTGAGCCTCAAGAGGTAAATTATGGAATTATGCATTTTCTTATGAAATCTCTGCAAATGGTTTAAGGATGCTATGAGAGTAAAGTGCCAATGATAATGATCATGATGTGTTATTGAAAGGATTTTATCATGTACACATACTAGCATGATGTGAAATGTTTTCTCACATAATAAGGATTCTTAGGTTGAAAGGCTTTCTCACCTAATTGAATCGAAGAGTAAGAGCTATCCTAATGAAATTAGCTTGGATTGGTTATCCTAGGGTACCTTTCCACGGATGATAAGAACAAGTAAGAAAAGACTATTATGTGGGATTTATTCTTAGAATTGATTGGATATTGAATTGAGATGGAAGCTCTCTCGTAGTAGAGGTCGGGTTTCGAGAAGCAATCTTTTGAGATGGAAGCTCTCCCGAGTAGAGGCCGGGTTTCTAGTAGCAATCTCCTTATCCCTTAAACTATGTGCCCCATAGGATGATTAACTAGTGGATCCACTTAAGCTAGAAGTTTATGGTTCTGCCTTGGCAAGTAGGACAACCCTTTTGGGTGTGGGAGACACCGAAAGATCATGGTATAGCTCAAATGGTCTCTATGTCGGATAAGGCTAATCCCCCGCCTTAATAATGAACTAAGTTACTTCAAGAAGTATAGCATATGAGTTCAAAGGTTTTAAAGATGATGTTAGCTTGCATTGACCATGATGTTATGACTTATGTTTTCTAACTCTCTTATATCATTTTTTTAGCTTGGTCGATTGCATGTCATGAAATGAAATGTCCATTTTAGCATGTTTTAAATGTTTTATGCATGGCTATCATACTTGGTACATTGTTTTGTACTAACGCATACTTTTGTCTACATTTCCCCAAATGTAGGGTCCGATAGTTAGGTTCATTAGTTTTGTGTCTACAGGTTGACTTGAGATATTTCCCAAGCTTGGTGAGTCCTCATGCTTCGAGGACAGACTTTATTGTTTTTGTTCTTTTTTTTGTACTTCACTTTTGGACATGATGTATGGGCTAGGCTCAATTTAATTCTATTATATTAGATGGCTATGATGAGACAAGTGTTTTTAGACTTCCACTTTTTGTTTATAAAAATATATTGTACTTGGACTATTGTTTTACTCTTATTGTTAAGTGGCTTGTATGGAGTCCTTCGTGGTTCTATATGCCATGTTACAGCTAGGGGGTACCCCTGGGTCGTGACATCGACAAGCCCAAAATCTAAACAGCCCAAAACCTCAATTAATCTACTCTCTCGAACTAGATTGGTAGGATCGAATTCAGACCCACTTTCTGAAGATGAATCAACAATAACCCAATCACTAGAATCATCAATTGATAATTTTAATTCTAAAAGTTCTTTCTAAAGCAAGCCTAGAATACTAAGCTAGAACTGTATTTGCAACTACAGTTCATCAATTAAAATTCAACTATCAATTGAACCCACTTCAAATCAACAATTACAGCAGTAAATACTAACACCCATAAGATAATTGAAACATTTAATCACATAATCACACCCTCAAGAATGGGGGTTTTACCCAAACATTATAAAAAACAAGAAAATGGTACCAACTATGTTCTCCATCCGTTTGGGTAACAAATTGCAGGTCTTCACAATGCTCAAAATCAGTTCAAAGTCAAAACCCAACATTAAAATCCTACTCAAAAGACTAAAAACAATGTTTAGAGTGTCTTGGATCAAAAACCCAAAGTTAGAGTGAAATCTCCAAACTTCAAAACTCTTTTTCATCTTTTAAAAATCGCATTTATACTTCCCCAGATTCTTTGCTTTAGCACCCTTCGGCAGAATAAGTCGAGCATCACAGACCTACTCGACGATGCGCCAAATTTCCCTTTCCATAGCCTTCTTTACTTAACTCTTCACCATCCACCTTGTGTGACTTTCGGCGATCAGGATCTCCATCACCAATCCAGTTGGCGCTTTGCCGAACTGCCATTTTCCATCGCCGAGTTGGCTTTCTCCCACGGTCCTGCTGTAACTTTTGGCGAGCTAAAGAGCCACTCGGCGAGTTTGCTTTTCTTCAACTTTTTCAGTTTTGCAACTCCTTTTTGCCCTATAGCGTCCTTGTCTTGCTCTTTTTCCTTCATAGCTGCAAATTAGCACTTTAACATCAGTTTAGAGCATAAAATAGGCATTGAGAACACTAAAACTCTTTATATTAAGCCCTAAATAAGTCTAAATCCCCGACTCATCAACACCCCCAACTTAAACTTTTGCTTGTTCTCAAGTAAAAAATTAAGATCAATCAGTTCAACAGAGATGTCTACAAATAGTTCTACCCAAGACTCAATATTAATGCATATGAGGTTCAATCTACCCATGAAATGTTTAATTGTGCACTACAAGTTTCAAACTGTGACTAACCATCATCAAATAGAACTCAAGCTCACAATGCTTCCTTCAAATGCAAATTCAAGTGCAACAAGAGTATTCGAATGCCCTCACATCAAGAATTATTCCATGCTCACACAAAGATCATAAAAATTCAGAATTTAGGAATCAAAAGCAACTCTCACACTCTCAAAGAATAACACATGCATGATTTTCCCCATAGGCTTGCCTATATCTTCCAATCAACTTGACATTAAACTCAATCAGAATCACAAAGGTCTTTAAAGGCTTGTAACGGGGCTTAGGGTAAAGGTATGATCATTTTGGTTTAGTGAATTCTACCTCCATGAAGCATGGCCTGCATTTCACTTTTTCTCATTTTCTTTCACTCGTTTTGAGCATGACTCATTAGTACCCCATTTCTTTTGACCATTGTACAAACATTATTTCTACAATTATTTTCTTTTTCGATCTTTTTCTTTTTTTTTATATGGAGGGGTTCCATCATTTTCAACACGATTCTTCAAGGGAGAATTTCTCAAACTTTTTGACTTTCCTTCCGTTTTTACCACACCCCCAACTTAGGCTTTTGTCCTAAGTTGACTATTCAAAAGGATCAATGTTTCATGAAGATTTTAGGTGGGAAGGAAAGATGTCAAATGTGCTCAAGTTTCATCCAAAGGAAAGGATAGGCTCAAACGGTGCAAAGAAAGGTTCACACTCTCACAAGGTGGTCACAAAGAGGTATAATAGTAATTTTGGTTCACTCTCCACAAATTGTGCCTAAGATCATCTCTATCATTTTCCTACATTAGTCGATTGGACAAACGGGGCAAGCTCTAGGTATTATCACACACATTTCAAGATAACGTCACCACACATGACATTTAACACAGTCATCAAACCAGACTCTACAATTTTAGCTGGCGTGCAATGATAAATAGAAGGTTCATTTCAACAACCGGCCAGTCACAATGAGATGCTAAGAGTTCACATATGATTTATGCAACTCAAATTTTCTCATTGGAATCACAAAAATATAGTTCAATCAAGAGCACTATTTAAGTCATCAATATTGATCGCAACCGACACTCAAATTTGCAAGAGAACAACCACATTCACAAACATCAAGAGGTGACAAAAACTTTTTTTATTTGGGTCAAAACCAACATTCACATTAAAACCCAATAGTCAAAAACAAAATAAAGCACTCACAAGACCAAATATATCCATAAAACAGCCCAAAAGGGGCAGGTATGAATATACCTCACCCCACCAAACAAAACTAGCAATTTTCCTCAAATGCAAATAAACGAAAAAGTCTAAAAAATAACCTGAAAGAGAGTTAAGATCCCCCTTGTCAGGCCAAGCCAGAGGTGACCTCTGCATATTTGTGACTCTCTCAGTCTGGGTATCAGAGCCCAGCTCAGCTCCATCAGTCGCTCCACTAGAGCCATTCAAAGATGTATCCCGAAGAGACGCCTCTACATTTTTCTACACCATCGCAACCTCGAGGTACTCTAAATCATCATACACCATTGCATCTCGTGTACCAAGCTCCTCCTCATCAGTGTCGGGAGCCTCTAACTCGGTATCATCATCAGCCATAGCAGTATCTCCGATCGTAGTTGGAGGAGGGATCTCACGAATGGCTGGAAAATCTATGCTCGGGACCTCGAAAAGGTCCACAGTTCCGAACAGCATAGACAGATTTATTGATTTAAGCTCACCCACATCCTGTCTCAGGCCAATAATGTCAGCTCTCAAGGGCCGTCACATCGTCAAATCGTTTCCTACCATGCTCACATACCTCCACTCTCATTGTGAGGGTATCCAATGTGAAGCCATAGGCAAATAAGCTCCTAGTGCTCTCTCAACTCATCCTGGATCGGAGCTAAAGCGGCAACAATTTCCCTCTCAATCATCCCCATAACAAAACCTCTACCCGGGAGGCGCGCCCATCAGCAGATTGGGCCAGATGGCCGATTTTAAACAACATAGCCTGGGTCAATAGGGGCCAGTAAAAAGAAGAAACAACAGTAGAACTAGGAGCAACAGAAGGGGCAGTATCAGAAGTAGAGGGTGCAGTAGTAGAAGGGGCAGGGGTACTTGAAGGCTTACCAACCTGAGTAGAAGAGGTAGTGTCAGTCTACAACATCTCCCCATTGACAACCATGGAAGTATCTACCGATGCAACTCTCCATCTCTCGGTCTCATCTCTAGTGTACTCGGCCTCTATCTGCAGGATATTAGTGGAGGGCGTGGGAGTCACTTCCACTTCCTCCTTCTCTATCAATGGAACTCAGGCACACCGGCACAACCCCATTATCAACACCAAGAATGGTAGAGAATTTTGACTCTTTTTGGCCCTCATGGCCATCCCCTATTCGATAATCAGGCCGAGATTTAGTCTATCTCAGTTCATGATGAAACCCAGAAGAGAAGCCTTCAAATGCCCAAGTATTGACTCGTTCTATGACAACATCAAAGTGTTGCTGATAAAGCCAAACCAAACACTGGGTGGCCATATTTAAATCCTTCTCCTTTATCCTACCTCGATCCATGGTGGTGTGATGTATGTGATCAGAGGGGCCAACCAACTCTTCAAGTCATCCATGGTCTTCATTTGTATCTTATCCAACAAGACGTGAATTACATTTATCGTACACCGTAGCACCTCACTGATGTCAGTGCTGCTGCATTTAACCCGTCTGTCACGCATCACCACATGGTCAACCGGTGCAAATGTACTTGCCTTCTTTTTTCCTTTCGGCACAAACTTCACATACTCGGCATAGAAATCTCAAACCCAAGAAGGAATGTAGAAGCCTTAGGGCCTGGTGAAGTTCTCAAATTTGTGGAATTTGATAGTGTTCCATACCTCCAAATATTTTTCTACTACTCCGCCTGTAGACAATCTCTTCTCCTCAAGAATGGTTCTCAAATTTGCAACCTTTAGTCTACTGAACGACCGGGGAGGAGTTGCCTGAACCATTGTCACCGGATTTACCTCCTCTACTGTTTGTTCTGAGGTGGAGGAAGTGTGGGAGGCACTGGGATCCTGGCTGGATCATATAGTTACTTAGAGCGTAGTTGCGCTCTCTTTGTCTATAGAGTCTGATCGTCCTCTGGCTCCGAGTTGCCCTCACTTTTTGACTCTGAATTAGTGAGGTGGGTGTCATATATGCACATACTGTCTGAGCTCGTCTCCGATGGAGATGGCTCAACAGGCCCCTTTCCCTTGCCTTTCCCCCTTTTAGAGGAAGCTTTGCCTGTGTAGTACAGGAGAGTGCAACACCCTCATTGATTACTATCCCCCGTGCTCTCTTTTGGGGTGGTTGATTTCTTCCGGACACATTTGATCTGGCCATACCTGCAAAACAACATAGAATAAACCAATACATCAGAAAATATTTCAAAAGGATCAAAGTATAAAAATGACAAGACAACTCACTGAGTAGTTCGGTAAGTCGCCGAATGTTCCAGAACCAAATTTCTCAGAATTTAGCACAAGTCGGCGATGTCCAGGGCCTTTCAGTGATTCGCCGACACCATTCAGAGAACTCAAAGTAGCTCGTTGAATGTTACATAATATTTTCTAAAATCTAGGCTTAAAAGAGGTGATCTAACAGACATTCGGCAACTTAGCAAGCTGAGGTGTATTGTCGAATGTTACAGAAATATTTCACAAAATTTGGAGGTTTAAAGGCAATCCAAGAGTCATTGGGCGAACCGCCAAACCATTCAACGATCTCGACTAATCTCACCGAAAGGTCCTTTCGTGCCATTTTCGACCCCGACCTCCAATTTCTAATCCATAACCCACAACAATTAAATTAAACACCTATTCTACGTAATTAAGGTTAGACCCAACCACTAATGACCTCAGGGTACTCAGACTTCCCCCAATTTGTTCCAAATTGACAAATTGACGCCTTTTGCCCTTAAGAATGACGTCACTTGCTCTATCATTAGGAAAATTTAGTTGATCGGCGCAATTAGGGTTACTCAGACTTCACCCACGCAAGACCCAATATATAATCAACACACACCCACAATTTCGATCAGGTAACACACAAGATTCGACAATTATAGGCTAAAACACGCATAAACAAAGTAGGACAAGGGCATACACTAACACAATTCATTCAAACAATCAAGATTACACAGATAATTCAACAAGGATACGAGCATGCATTTGGGAACTACAAAAATTTAAAGCGAGGTTCCAATCACCAACCTCGATATCAGAAAAATAAGTGCTATGCAAGCAAACACAAATGCTAAAACTCAAAGATTCCCCAAGTAAATGATTCCCACATGAACTTAACAAGCAAAAAGATCTAAAATATGGTTGTGAAAGTGGAAAGGACAGAAAATAAGAAATGAAAGAAGATTTTGAACTTAAAATGGTTGAGCCCTTTTTGACCCTTTGATTAGCCCACAAGTCGGCGACGCCCACTTATGTCGCCGACCATTCGGCAATGCGCTGAATGGTGCTTTAGTCCGCCGAAAGTAATAGAATTCCAGCCATTACGCTGGTCAAAATGGTGGTCCATATCGGGCCCACCGACCTGTTTGGCGAGTGGTCAACTGGTACCTAGGCTCGCATAATTGATCCTCTTCCCAAAACATTGAATTTTTAACCTGCACATCCAACATTAAAAACTAAAAATTTGGGTTGCCTCCCAGGAAGTGCCTTATTTAATGTCGTGGCATGACAAAGATACGCTTTCAAGGTTTATTCTTTGGGTTGGCCATGGTGTCACTCAGTGGACCCCTTTTTTGCCTTGGGTTTAAATGGGACGAGATTTGGCCCATCTATGTTTCTAGATGCTTAAAGGACACTGAGTGAGAAGTAACCATCTGGTTCAGAGAAGAGACGTCATATTTCATTTCCTTTAGCACTTTTTTTTATCCTTCCACTTTGTTGAGAATATGCACAAGCATATCTTTTGTGCGGAAATTTTCAGGATCAGCCCTTTGCTCTTTTGGCTTTTGACTCTCATGGGGAGTTACATATCTCTCTTTTTCACCATCCCTCTCCCTCCAATTTGTACCACAGTCACGCCATTCCCTATCATGGTCTCTCCAACCCTCTTCATGCTCCCTGTTCCAGCCATGGTTCCCCCCCGGCCTTGGATAATTCAGGCAGAAACCTCCTTCTTGATTTGCTAGAAAATGTACTTCCTCATTGTACATAACTTCAAAGCGCACATCATCAAGGTTCACTCCACTAACTCCAACGGCATGCACAGCCTTAGAACCACTTCCGATGACATGCTTCGACAATAAATCCATTTGGGTCATCATCTTGGCCATGTTTTCATCCCGCTCTTGGTCTTTTTCTATTTATTCCTTTGTCATCCTGAAATTCAAAGGAGACACTTGATCTTCTCTAGTGTATCAAGCACGGTAAATCTTTGTCATCCTATCAAGAAGATTAGATGTTATTTCAAACGGTTGTTGCATGATTCCTCCTTGAACGAGCTGGTTAGCCACATCCTTGTTGATTGAATCTAGACTTCGCTAGAAATGTTGTAACAATACGTTGTTCAGGAGTCTATGAGTTGGACATTGGAGCAGCAACTTCTGGAACCTCAACCATGTCTCATGAATTGGTTCACCATCCAATCGTTTGAAGTTCTAAATATTATTTCTCAATGTCATCATCTTCGAGGGAGGGAAAATCTTATATAGAACGCAATAGTGAGCTCCTCCCAAGAAGTGATTGATTCCCTTGGTAGGTCGGCTAACCACTTTATTGCCTCCCCAATTAGAGAAAAAGGGAAAAATCAAAGTCGGACTGACTCGTGAAAGATGTCCTAGAAAGAAAATGGACCACAGACGTCCACAAAGTTCCACATGTGGTCATGAGGATCCTCTGTAGCTAGACCTCGAAACAAACCCTTCATTCGCAACAGCTGCAGCATAGTGCTAGTCACATGAAATACCACATTTACCACAACCAGAGGCAACCGAATAGCACCTTCACTTCCCAACTGATCCTCATTGACCTCGTGCAAGTTACCGATGACATCATTGTTTCAAGTTGGCTAGCATTTCTCCCGTTAACACTCATCTCATCACCTATTCAAGAGCAGCCAACGACAAACAAAAATAAGTTGATTTAACTACAACAAGATTAGTTCACAACAAAACTTCACTAAAATAATTGTAAGCACCACTCCCAGCAGCGGCGCCAACTTTGATAATGCTCAACTATACTTCATCCAATTTTAAGTGTAGGTGGTAGCAATCAAGTATAAACCCAACGAAGTGTTTGGGTCGATCCAACAGGGAGTGATACGGTATAGAATTCAATTATGAAGTGAAAGGACTGTTCTAATCATTTGTAGAAGTAGATATTATCAAATCAGTTAAAGTAAACTACAGGGGTATGAAAACTAATATCAGTTAGGGGGATTAGAGTAAGTAATTAACAACTACGAAAACAAAGGAGTAATCAAATAGAGAGGGATCCTTGGGGATGTGATTGATTAAACATTAACTTCTCTATATGGGTGACTATTACTTACTAAAAGTCGTTGAATCTTAGTGGGTAGGCCAGGCTTTAAGTGTAATAGCTACCTTTCAATCAAATATTATGAATCAAGCGAGTTCTCTCGAACCTCGACAATCCCAACAATCTAAAAATCCCAAAACCTCAATTAATCTACTCTCTCGAGCTAGTTTGGTAGGATCAAATTTAGACCCACTTTCTCAAGTTGAATCCACAATAACCCAATCACTACAATCATCAATTGATAATTTTAATTCTGAAACCTCTTTCTAAAGCAAGCCTAGAATACTAAGCTAGAATTGTATTTCCAACTACACTTCATCAATTAAAACTCAACTATCAATTGAACCCACTTCAAATCAACAATTAAATCAGGAAATACTAACACACATAAGCTAATTGAAACATTTAAGCACATAATAACACCCCCAAAAATGGGGATTTTAGCCAAACATTATAAAAAACAAGAAAATATTACCGTCTATGTTCTCCATTAGTTTGGGTAACAAATTGCAGGTCTTCACAATTCCCAAAATCTATTCAAAATCAAAACCCAACTTTAAAATCCTACAAAAAAGATTAAAAACAATGTTACAGTGTCTTGGATAAAAAAAACCCAAAGTGAGAGTGTAAGGGAAATCTCTGAACTTCAAAAATCTTTTTCATCTTTTAAAAATTGAATTTATACTTTCTTTCATTTTTAGCTTTAGGACCCTTCGGAGGAATAAGTCAAGCATCGCCGACCAGTTCGGTGATGCGCCAAATGTCCCTTTCCATCACCTTCTTGTCTTGACTCTTCACCATCAACCTTCTGTGACTTTAGGCGATCAGGATCTCCAGCACCGATCCAGTCGGTGCTTCACCAAAATGCCATTTTCCATCACCGAGTTGGCTTTATCCCAGGGTTGGCCTGCTGTAACTTTTGGCTAGCTGAAGAGCCACTCGGTGAGTCACCGAGTGGTCTTGCCAATCGTCACCTTTGCTTTTCCTCAACTTTTTCATCTTTTCCGCTCCTTTGTGCTCGGTAATGTCCTTGCCTTGCTCTTTTGCCTTAATAGCTGCATATTAGCACTTTAACATTAGTTTAGAGCATAAAATAGGCATTGAGGACACTAAAACTCTTTATATTAAGCCCTAAATAAGTCAAAATTCGTGACTCATCATGCATCACTAGGAAGGGTAAGATCCGTAGGATGGGTCCCACTCGATCCAATGGAAGAATTCTCGGGGGGAGTTCCCATAGCAACCTGCAAAAATGTGTCCTCCAAGTCTGACAAATAAGCATAATTGTCCTCACTCCAGTACTCAGGCATATCAAGCTCCTTTTTGTTAGTTTTCGCAGTATCAGAGTCCTCATCAGCAATATTGGGTGAAACCTCAAGTCAAGGTCCAACATCATTCATAATCAAGTCCAGGGGAGGCACAGTCGGTGGAACATCGGGTATAGTAACATCACCCCACAACATAAATATGTCTATGGATTTGAGCTCATCCACATCTTTCTTCAAACCAACAATATCAGCCTTTATGGCTGTCCACTCTTCAGAACTCCTCTCAACCCTCTTACAGTCTTCAACATGAGTAATAACTGTATAAGTATAAGGCCATGATCTATTAACAAAGCATGTTGCCTCATCATCTAAACCTACATAGGGGAAATAGTAGCCTCAATGGATGTGAAGATCATAGTAGGGACATCACTCTCAAGACGAGAGGGTCTTACATCTGACAAGTGTGCAAGATTGCACATCTGATAAAGCATGTCCTCAGTCAATGGAGGTCGGGATGTGGGAGGAGGAACAATAGAGGTAGAAGGGGAAGGGATACCAAAAGTCTATGTAGGGCCAACGGGAGGTGAAGTGTCAACCTCAAAAGTCTTTGGTTCCACAACTAGAGTAGTGTCAAACTGTGTTAGCTTCTTCCTAGACACATTATCTCTTAAGTAATCCACCTCAATCCTTTGTATATAACTAGATGAGGCTAGATTAACCCTAACATCATGTAACACCTCAGAAATTAGAAGTCTAGAAAAGGATCCAAGTGAAAGGTCACCGGCCTATAACTGAGCCATCGCACCCTTCATGGAGCACTAGACGGGTCGTGAGGGGAGTGGGATTTTGGGGTGATATTTTCAAGCTACTAGTCAAGGACCACGGCTTCCACCACAGCCCGTGATGTCCTTGACACCTCGTTTGGGTCTCCATGTGGAGGTTTGCGTTAACTGTAGGTTAATGGCAGTTAGGTCTTTTCCAAATTATTTTATCTTGATACTATGTCGTTTGGACCTTACCTAGAACCCATATATAAGTGATTTTAACCCCAAAACTTGCCCATCCATGTCATTCTCTTACATTTACCAAAGAACATCAAGTTCTTCCTCTCCAAAATATTTCTCTCTCTAGAAACTTAAAGAAGGGTTCCACCTAAGGTTTTAAGGAAAGTATCCAATTCCACCACTGAAGGCAAGCTTTTGGAATTGAGGTATGATACTGTTCATCAATGGATTCGTTCCATTCATGGAGTTCCCAAATTCTCCTATTTTCAAAGATAGAAATCCACAATTGAGTTAGGGTTTTTCTTCTATATTATGGGTTCTTTTGATTATTGATTTAATTGATGGAATTATGATCTCTTATACATGAATTGATGAAATTCTATGGTTTTACGATGACTCCCTATGAACCCATGTAATTCCCATGTTTTCCAAATTATGATCATATGATATGGGTTTTTGATTATGAATGAAGTGTTTAAGAAACTAAGCATGTTCTTTTGGGATTTATGTAAATGTTTTAAGGGTACTTTGAGAGTGAAGTATCAATGATAATGTTGGTGTGTTGTTGAAAGGATTTTCTCATATACACATGAAAGTATGATTGTGAAAGGTTTTCTCATATAGTAAGGATTCTAAGGTTGACAGGTCTTCTCGCCTAAATGAATCAAAGATAAATAGCTATTTTAGTGAAACATAGCTTGGATTAGTTATTGAATGATACCTTTCCTTGTATGACTTATGACATAGCCTTGACTGGCAAGATGACGTGCCCTTCCATGGATAATTATAAGAAGTAAGAAAATGACTATTCTATGAGTTTATGCTTAGCACCGAGAGGATATTGAGATGGAAGCTCTCCCATTAGTAGTGGTTGGGTTTCTAGAAGCAATCTCCTTATCCCTTACCTGTGCCCCCATAGGATGGATGTCTAGATAGACATTACCTAGTGGATCCACAATATCTAGATGTTCATGGTCCTCACCTTGGCAAGTAATATAACCCTTTTTCGTGTGGATGACACCGGGGGATTATGTTATAGCTCACATGTTCTCTATGTCGGTTAAGGCTACTTCCCACAACAATGATGAACTAAGGTTAATACAAGAAGTATCTCATATGTGTTCAAAGAACTTATAGATGTTAGTTTGCATTGACCATTTTTACGACTCATGTTTTCTAACCCTTTTTTATATCATGTTTTAGCTTGGTCATTGCATGTCATGAAATTTCCTATTTTAGCATGATTTAAATGTTTATATGCATGGCTATCATACTTGGTACATATTTTGTACTAATGCATACTCTTGCCTACATTTCCCAAAATGTAGGGTCCGATAGTTAAGGTTCTCAGTTTCGTGGCTAGAGGTTGATTTGAGTGATGTTGAGCTTTGGTGAGTCCTCATGCTTCGAGGACAGATTGTCATTTTTTTCAGTTTTCCTTCTTACTTTCAGTTTTTGGACAAGATGTATGGGCTAGCCCCAAATGTCATTCTTATGTACTAGATGGCTAATGAGATAAGTTTAGGCTTCCACCTTATTTTTATAAAACTTTGAAACTTGAAATGTTGTTCTTTACCTCTTTTTATTCTATTTCTTATGTTATGAATGCTATGTGGCTTGTATGGGCCTCTCGGGGTTCTATACTCCATGTTATGCCTAGGGGGTACCTTGGGTCCTGACACATCAGTTTCCTCCATGAATGGGACTCCATCCCTCTGACACAAGTAGGTGATCAAAATAGGAAGGGATAACAAAGCCTGTTGTTTTCTAGCACGAAGGAGAATCTATGGGACAATGATAGAGCCCATATTCAAATGTTTCATATCAATAATATAGCCCAAAAAATAGCATTCGCATGCTGGAGAATGGAATCATTCCGTAATGGCATCAAAGTGTTGCTAATAAACCCAAACCAATATCGAGCCACAATATTTAGGTCCTTCTTTTTAATCTGAACTCCCTCCTCAATCTACGGAAGTGTAGCATACTATAAAAGTGAGGCAATCCACCCTTTCAAACTATCAAGATACTAATGCATCTCTTTTGCTAAAGTTTCATTTCAATTCAGATAGAAGTGCTCATCAATAGCAACTATTCCACATCAAACCATTTTTCCATGAACTTCATCCATAGAGAATGACTCATAAATGACTTATTTCTTCTTCTTCTTCTTTAGGAAAAACCGAGCATAAGCCTCATAGAAATCTTGTACCTAAATAGGTACACAACGATCTCATGCTCACGTGAATCTCTCCAACCCATGAAATTGTATAGTCTTCCACACATCAGGACATGTATCAACCACCACATCAGTAGAAAGTCTCTTCTCCATGATAATAGGATGCAACCCGACATCTTTCAATTAGTTCATAGAATTAGGACCAACTATAGGGACTACATAAGGTAACATATAGGCTAACAGATCATGAATAGCCTTAGAGTGCATTTCAGTATGCCTTCTCTTGGTAGCCTGAGACTCGAAAATGGGCCTATGCACTGGAGTAGTAGAACCCTCATCTTCCTTTTCATCCTCATTGTCATCAATCCATGTGACATTTAGAGATTCTGAGAATCATCCAAAGAACCTTTTATGATCACAAGAATCATAGGACAGGCCATTCCAACATGAATCAACATAAACAACACGTATCTGGTTAAGGATTAGTGAACAAGGATTCAAAAACTGAAGCTTAAGTAAGAAAGGTCTTGATTCCCTCCTACTAGGCTGGCAAATCGCCAAGCGAATTTTTTATGACTCTATTCCTCAATTCATGATGGCACCTACTATAACCCACCAGTAGGTAAGCCAACCTGTGCCTAGAACAAAAAGTAATGAGTATGAGGGTAGTACTAAGCATAACTAACACTAGACAATAAAATAGGACAGAAGCGAAAGCAAACAAAATCCATAGTCATAAGTACATAGTTTTCTAATATGAAAATACAAGTCCCAAAAGTGGAACACAACAAGGCATATCAAAGGCAAAAGACTAGCTAAAAATATAAACAAAGGGAAACAAGCTAATCTAGAATGACAAGATCTCACCCTCATCTCTGATCCACAAAAATTGCAAAAGATGGAACAAACGATCACCATTGGTGCTGGTACTAAGACTTGCATCACAAAACAAATGGAGAGTGTAGCATCAGTAGCGAAACAAAGAGTAGGCATCATAGGCCTACTGAGATGGAAAGGTGAAGCCAATAAGAAAAGATAGAATCAAAACACAAACAAAGGTTCAAACAGATAAGAAAGAAAGCGCACAACAAACCAAAAGTTATCTAAGTACAGCTAAACTAAACCTAACTGGACACCCCTAAGACCAAAAGGTATACCCATGCACCAGTTCAAATAAAACCCAAACAGACTCCATAAGCCCAAAATGTACACACGGTAGCTAAGTCTATTGAAAAAAGAGTACCGCAGTGTGAAATTTGGGATCCCAGCCCAAGTAACCATCAAATCCACTCACCTCTCAGTCCAGTTAGAAATAGTGACAATCAATCTAAGCCACACATCTAGCCATTCCACTCCCAACCCAAGTAGAAAGAATAACCTGGGGGCATGTCGACTCTGAAGAAGATCTCATATATCATGGCCGCCCACTCAGTCCACTCCTAGGGGCGTAAGCCACTTAGCTAGAAAAGGTGACTCAAGGGTGTATCGAGTCTGAAGATGATCTCAAGTATGCTCCAAGTCATTTTGGATCGACGCCCACTCATAAAGAATCACAAAAGGCTCTAAGCCTGGGACACTCTTATCCTGAGAAAGTACAAGACCTCTAGTGACATATCGGATCCACATAAATAGGGAGAGAAGACAAAAGATCTATAAAGCTACAAAATTTCCTAAACTAAGGCTCATATTATCAGATTCGAGTCAGCTATTCCAGTCTACAAGGATTTAGTCTGTCGCAAATGACGTCAGAGACAAAACAAGGCTACAAGGATTGAAAGTCTAAGGAAACCCTATTCTAGCCCTAAACTAAGGCACAACATGCTCAATACCAAAAATAATAATGCAGGTAAATACAAAACAACATGCAACAACATAGATAAACCCTAACTAGCATGGTACTAAACCCAAAAACAATGTCGATTAATCCTAACATATAGTATCTAAGAAGAGATATAAGAATGACAAATGACTTGAGGTCACTATCAGAATGCTCTAAATGATTAACAGGAGGCATAAAGATACAAATGACCTTAAAAGTCATTACAAAATTTTGTGATCTAAAATAGGCTCGCCAAATGAATCAACCGGGACTGTCAAAAATTAAAAGGAAAAGGTGAGCATAAGGTAAGGTTGGCGAGTCGTCGAAGTCATTCGACAAAATAACAGTAGCTCACCAAAGTTCAATCGGGCAACTATTAAGATTTCAAGGAAAAAGGGTAAACAAATAATCAAATTAGTGAGTCGATGAAGTCATTCGGTTGAACTACAAGTAACTCGCCAAAATTGACGGAGGCAACTGTCAATTTTTAGCAAACAAAAGTGAAGTGGGGGCTCAAATTGTGACACGCCTACCGCCTTGGCGAGCTCGATGGAGCTTACCCAACAAGCAATTAACAGCTTTCCAACCTAAATTTCAAAAAATCATCCCAACAACTGAACTACGATCAATATGCCCCAATATGAACAATTATAGTCTACCATACACAATTGATTACCCCTATTGTACTCAGAGTTCCCCCAAAATTCCATCAAGAAACAACAAAGTGACAATTTGCCCACTTGATGTCACCTAATCTATCATTAGGCCAAATCAAGACATTTAATCAAATCTGGACTACTTATACTTCATCAAGACAACAAGCATTCAAGAATGACTAATAGACATGAATCAGTTACACCAATAACCAACCTGACCCCATATGATCAAACTAGTCAATAAAATTTTGAAATTAAAATCAATAGGTACTCAATTAACACCACAAATTGGATATCATCAATTATTCGAGGAAATATTCAACATAAGAAAAAAATCCCAAAATCAACTTATACACATGATCATGCGACATCTATAACAAGAGGCAAAAATGAATAAGAAACCAACCTCTAAATTGCACAAAGAAACACAAAGGGGAAGAAGGGTTCAACACAAGTGAGATTTGATGAGTGGTAGATTTGCACTCATTTGAGGCCTATTTAACTCAATAATTAGTGTCCCCAATGTCTAATTTTATCATGTTCTGATGATATCTTGATGATTTGCAGCTATGAAGGCTAATAGATAAGGCAAAGATGAATCTTTGAAAGAATGGCCAAAAATGCAAAAAGAACTGCAAACTATACACTGATATAACCAAATAGAAAAAAAAAGATCCCCTAGTGAGCATTTCCTCACCCAAAATGACAATGCACAATAGTTGTGTTTATCAAGGTAAGTCGGTGAACTCAAAAACAAAATGTGATTCACTAAATGAGAAGGGTGACCTTGTTGACCATCTCCAAAAGTTATAGTGCAAGGAGAAAAATTGAAGGCTCGAAAGGTGAACTAAGGTGGTACTCTGTGATTCTCCAAATGTGAAAGGTAGACTCAAATGAGCTCGCCTACTAAGGTTTAAGCACTTGAAGCCTAGAGTAACATAAAGTGAGCTGAAGCATGATTGGCGATTCACTGAATGAACTCGACGAGCCTAACTAACGTCGCCCAAAGGATAGCATGTTGAGTTTTGGACCAAATTACAGGAAACTTTAAATATCCCAAAAGAAGAGTACTAAAGAAAAGTTTCAGATGGAGAGTTCAAAATTAGGAAGGAACTCCTAAATATTCTGATGAAAGCACTTAAGTTTCAGGTATTTGAAGTTTGAAGTAAAGCATGGACACTACGTCGCTAAAAGGAATAAAAAGGCTGAAAAGAATGAAGAAATGAAGAAGTGAGGATCACTAAATCTACCCGGTGAGTCGCCAAAGGGTCTTACTTCGCTTTTTGTTCCAGTGTGTTGAGCCCTGAAGGAAAGGATCAAGTCGGCGGAAAAAGGGAGCAGTCGGTGTATCGCCAAGAAGATTCGTGAAGCAGTACCATGTAGCCCAATGACCCTGAGCATGATGATGCTGAAGGATGGTGCAAGACGGCGATGAACTACACCAAAGGGTGAATCGCCGAGTTGATCGGTGATTTCAACTAATGTCGCTGAATGATCCGCTGCAGCACAAATTTTTGAAAACTATAAATACTCATTGAGAGTTTTAGCTTAGTATGAGATTTTTATTGTGGAACAATTAATATAATTTTTAGTACTTTTTATTTTTTCTCTGAGTTTGAGAGGGTTTTGAAAACTTGAAGAAGAAGAGGGTTTCATCTCCAAGGATTTGGACTTGGGTCTCTTGGATTCTTCAATCTTGGCCTTTAACAAGACTTAAATCTTTATACCATTTGAATGCAAACTCATTTAGGTATAAATTTCTATCTCTTGATGTGTGGCTAAAAACCCCAATTATTGGGGTGTGATTTTGTGAATATGGGTTAGATTAGTTGTTGGGTCTTGCTTGTTGATAGTCTATTCGTAGTTTAAATGTGATTCCGTTTAGTGGTTGTGGATGAACATAATGAGGTTGTAGTTGAAAATATAATATCATATATGTGTTTTTGACTTGCTCGAGAGAATGATTGTAAAACTAAGACCACTAAATTGATGGCCAGTACGAGTGGGTCGACATGAGGTTCAGCTCGAGAGAGTGAACCCTAGTCCCATGTCCAAACACTCAGCTCGAGAGAGTGAGTGTGTTAAGGTGGAGGTTTTTCTTCATGCGGCAAGTGGGTTTCCGAGAGGAACCCGCTTGAAATGGGGTAAGTTGCGCGAGAGAGAGCTTATCCCCTTTAAAGTTTAGCCTAGTCACAAATAATTAGTGAATTTACTATCAAAATCATGTACTCAATGATTTTTCCCAAGAATCCCCTCTCATTACTTAGATTTCTTTGTTAAATTTGTTGTTTTTATTTACTAGTGACAAAACCCCCATTGTTAATTGACACTCTTGTGTCCCCCTTTAATTTACAATGTTTTTAATCGTTAATGTCTTTAGCTACAACTTGTTAGAACTAATTTTATTTTTCTATTAATTCTCAAAACCACTCCCTTGGGACTCGACCCCAACCCTTGGCTGGGTTATTATACTATTGCACGATTGTAGACACTTGCATTGGAGGTTGTGTCGTTGATTACGCAAACATCAGTTATTAGATTGAAATAAGATTAGTGTCATTGAAGATGACCTAGCCTATTGATGAATGTTCATCACTATACAAAAGCATGATTAACCCTCTGTTACATTGATTTCCAATCTCCCCACCCCTAGATTGCTTGTTACTTCTTGAATTTCCTATAATTTTAGTTAATTATGATAATTGATAACCAGATCCTTTTATTAAAATGGTGGAATCATCCACCAATTTGTTTTTACCACTACAAATGAATGATTTTACAATCTAAATTTCTTGATAAAATTCTCTACGATATACTATTCTCTATGGGATTCGACCCCGTCTCTAAGTAGGGTATTTTTATTGACGATGACCATTGTCTTTTTCAATTGGTTTTAAAGAGGACATTTGAGTGTTATCAAAAATGGCGCCGCTACTAGGGAATGGTGGTTAAGAATTCTATTTGAGAAATTAGTTTGTAGATTTGTTTAGTTGTAGCAGATTTTTGTTTTGTGTTGGTGGCTGATTTGCAGGTCTGATACAATGAGGGAGCATGTTAGTGACAACGAGTCATTATAGTCAAAATGACAAGATGGGTAATTTGAATTATATGCATGTGAATACTATTTAAACCATGGAAGCTATCTGGATAACTCCTACAGCCGGGAGGGCCATGTTTCATGTAATCAGAACAATTTTAAAATTGCTCAAACTAAGAAAAATGTTTGGGGTTTAACTCATGAAGATCCCCATGAACACCTTATGAATTTTTTGGAGGAGTGTGGATGATGAGTCGGGCATTTAGACTCATTTGGAGCTTAATATTCATAGTTTAATTGTCCTCAATATTTATGCTCTAAGTTGATGTTAAAATGCTAATTTGCAGCAACAAAGGCAAAATAGCAAGGCAAGGATATTATTGGGAAAAAAGGTGCGGAAAAGATAAATAAGTTGAAGAATGACATAGCTGATGATCGCCAAGACCACTCGGTGAACCGACCAGTGGTTTTTCTGCTCACCAAAAGTTCTTGAAGGACATCCATGGGAAAAAGCCAACTCAGCGATGGAAGGTACAACTCAGTGAAGCGCCTAACGAATCGGCGAAGGAGATCCTGATCGACTAAAATTACAGAAGGTGAATGGTGAAGAGTCATTTCAAAAAGGCAATGGAAGAGGACATTTGGCGCATCGTCGATTGGGTCGGCGATGCTCGACTTGCTCCGCCTATTGGTCCAAACGCTGAAATTCTTAAAGAGTATAAATGCAATTTTTAAAAGATTAAAAGGAAGTTTTGATTTTTTAGGGAGTTTTTGGAGAGTTCATCCAGTCTAACTCCGGGTTTTTTTATCCAAACACTGTTAGTAGTAGTTTTTAAGTAGATTCTAGGCATTGTGAATAATTGAAATTTGTTACCCAGCTAAAGGAGAATATAGTTGGTAATATTTTCTTGCTTTTTATAATGTGTGGCTAAAACCCCAATTCTTGAGGGGTGTGATCATGTGGTTAAATATTCTAATTAGCTTATGGGTGTTAGTATTTATTGATTTAAATGTTGATTTGATGTGGGTTTGATTGATAGTTGTGTTTTAATCTATGCGTTATAGTTGCAAATGCAATTCTAACTTAGTATTCTAGGCTTGCTTGAGAAAGAGGTTTTAGAATTAAGACTATCGATTGATGATTGTAGTGATTGGGTTATTGTTGATTCAACTTGAGAAAGTGAATCTGAATTCGATGCTACCAATCTAGCTCGAGAGAGTAGATTAATTGAGGTTTTGGGTTGTTCACATTGTTATGCTTGTCGAGGTTCGAGAGAACTCGCTTGAATTGTAGTAGTTGATCGAGAGATGTCTATTACATCTAAATCCTAGCCTACCCACTTAGATTTAATATCTTTTAGTAAATCATAATCACCCATATAGAGAAATTAGCATTTAATCGATCACACCCCCGAGAATCCTTCTCTACTTGATTAGTCCCCTATTTTCGTAGTTGTTAGTTGTCACTCTAAACCCCCCATTTGACACTAGTTGTCTACCCCTACAATTTACTTTAATTGTTTGGGTAATGTTTACTTGTACAAATGACTAGAACATATCTTTGACTTCGTAACTAAATTCCATTTTGTATCACTCCCTGTGGGATCAACCCCAACTCTTCGTTGGGTTTATACTTTATTGCAACCGCCTACACTTAGAATTGGATGAAGTGTAGTTGAGCGTTATCAAAAATGGTGTCGCTCTCTGGGAGTGGTCTTTTTAGAATTTTTTAAGTGAAGTTTTGTTGTGAATTAGTCTTGTTGTACTTGAATCAACTTATTTTTGTTTGTCATTGGCTGCTTTTAAACAGGTGACCAGATGAGTGTCAACGGGAGCAACGCTAGCTAACTTGTACACAATGATGACATCGACAACTTGAACGATGTAAATAAAGTTCAGATAGGTGGGGTAGCTATTATTCGGTTGCCTCCAGTTGTGGGAAATGCAGTTTTTCATATGACTAGCACGATGTTGCAGCTGTTACAGATGAAGGGTTTGTTTGGAGGTCTAGCTCATGAAGATCCCCATGACCACATCTTGATTTTTGTGGACGTCTGTGGTCCATTTTCCTTCAAAACATCTCCCAAGAGTCTGTCCGACTTTGATTGCGACCTTTTTGTTTGATGGGGGAGGCAACTAAGTGGTTAGCCGACCTACCAAGGGACTCAATTACCTCTTGGGAAGAGCTCACTGACGTGTTCTACGTAAGGTTTTTCCCTCCCTCGAAGATGATGGCAGTGACAAATAATATTCAGGGCTTTAAACGATTGGATGGTGAACTAATTCACAATACGTGGTTACGACTCTAGAAGTTGTTGTTCCAATGTCCAACTCATAGACTCCCGAACAACGTGGTGTTACAACATTTCTACTAGAGCCTAGATTCAGTAAACAAAGGTGTGGCTGACCAACTTTTCATGTGACTAGCACGATGCTGCAGCAACCTTTTAAATCGTATCTACTCTTCTTGACGGGATGACGAAGATCAAATGTGCTTGGTACACTAGGGAAGATCAAGTGTCTCATTTTACTTTCAGAATGACAAAGGAGCAAATTGAAAAGGACCAAGAGCTAGATGAAAACATCGCCAAGATGATGACCCAAATGGATTTATTTTCAAAACATGTCATGGGTAGTTGTTCTAAAGCTGTGGATACGGTTGGAGTTAGTGGGGTGAACCCCAATGATGCATACTTTGAGTCTTTATATAGTCTGGAAGTGCATTTTTTTGCAAATCAAGAAGGTGGTTCATGTTTGAACTATCCAAGACTAGGCGGGAACCAAGGTTGGAATAGAGAGCACGTTAAAGGTTATAGAGACCGTAATAGGGAATGGCATGATCGTGGGACTAACTGGAAGGAAAGGGATGGTGAAAAGGATCGTTATGTACCCCTGCATGAACGTCAAAAACCAAAAGAGCAAAGGGTTGATCCTAAAAATTTCCGCATAGAGGATATGCTTGCACGTATTCTTAATAAAGAGGAAGCGTCGGACAAAGTTCTCAAAGAAATGAAAGATGATGTATCATCTCTGAACTAGATGGTTACTTCTCACTCAGTGTCCATTAAACAGCTGGAAACGCAGATGGGCCAAATTTCATCTCATTTAAATCTGAAGAAAAAGGGGGGTCTACAAAGTGATACCTTGGTTAACCCAAAGAATGATTTTTGAATGACTATCCTCATTGTACCAAAACGTTAAATAAGGCGTTTCTTAGGGGGAAACCCAACTTTTTTATGTTTTTAATACTGTTGTTTGAATAACGTGTGTTGAATATACAGGTTGAAAATTCAATTTTTTTGGAAAGGAGCAATTAGGCGAGCCCAGGCACCAATCGGCGAGCCCGATCTGGTTCACATTTAGAACCAACTAAATGGCTGGAAGTTCTATTAACTTCGACGGACAAAAGAGCCATTCAGCGCATCACCGAATGGTCAGCGACATAAGTGATTGTCATTTACTGGCGCGCGAACTAAAGGTTCATGAAGTGCTGAATCGTTTTTAAATTCAGAAGCTTCCCTCATTTAATATTTTCTGACTTTTGCGCTTTCACAAATGCACTTTAGATTTCATTACTTGCTTTCGTTATTATTTTGCATGGGATCAATTTCTCAGGGATTTTAACCATTTGGGACTTAATATTCATAGTTTTACTGTCCTCATTGCCTACTTTATGCTCTAAACTTGTGTTAAAATGCTAATTTGCAGCAAGAAAGGAAAAAGAGCAAGGCAAGTACATTACTAGGTAAAAAGGAGCGGAAAAATTGAAGAAGTTGAAGACTAACAAAGATTCTGATCGCCAAGACACCTAGGCAAACTGCCGAGTGGTTCTTTAATTCGCCAAAAGTTTCAAAAGGCCAGCCGTGGGAAAGAGCCAACTCGGCGATGGAAGGTGAACTTGGCGAAGCGTTGAACGAATCGGTGAAGGTGATCTTGATCGCCTAAGATTACAGAAGGTGAATAGTGAAGAGTCTTTTCAAGAAGGCTATAGGAGAGGACATTTGGCGCATCAACGAGTGGGTCGGCGATGCTCGACTTACTACACCGATTCGTCCAAAAGCTGAAATTATGAATGAGTATAAATGTGATTTTTAAAAAGTGAAAAGGAAGTTTTGAGTATTTAGAGAGCTTTTGGAGAGTTCTTCAAGTCTAACTCTGGGTTTTTTATCCAAACAGTTTTATTAGTACTTTTTTAGTAGAATTTCAAATTGGGTTTTGATTTTAAGTTGATTCCAAGCATTGTGAATATTTCAATTTTGTTACCTAGATGATGGAGAATATAGTTGTTAATATTTTCTTGCTTTTTATAATGTGTAACTGAAACCCCCATTCTTGGGGTGTGATCATGTGATTAAATGTTCTAATTAGCTTATGGGTGTTAGTGTTTACTGATTTAAATGTTGATTTGAAGTGGGTTTTATTGATAGTTATGTTTTAATCTATGAATTATAGTTGCACATGCAATTTTAACTTAGTATTCTCGACTTTCTTGAGAAAGAGGTTTTAGAATTAAGATTATTGTAGTGATTGGGTTATTGTTGATTTAGCTAGAGAAAGTGAATCTGAATTCAATCCTACCAATCTAGCTGGAGAGAGTAAATTAATTGAAGTTTTGGGTTGTTCACATTATTATGTTTGTCGAGGTTCGAGAGAACTCACCTGAATCGTGGTAGTTGATCGAGAGATGGTTAATACATATAAAGCCTAGCCTACCCGCTTAAATTCAACATCTTTTAGTAAATCATAATCACCCATATAGCAAAATAAGCATTTAATCGATCACAACCCCGAGAATTCTTCTTTACTTGATTACTCCCCTATTTTTGTAGTAGATAGTTGTCACTCTAAACCGTCCATTTGAAACTAGTTGTCGACCCCTTCCATTTACTTTATTTGTTTCGATAATCGTTACTTCTACAAACGATTAGAACACGCCTTTTACTTCATAATTGAATTCTATTCTGTATCACTCCTTGTGGGATCGACCCCAACTCTTCGTTGGATTTATACTTGATTGTGACCTCCTACACTTAGAATTGGATGAAGTGTAGTTGAGTGTTATCGGTGGACAATTTGTGTTCAAGAAAATCTTTCAAGAATCCATGAGATTTAGGTTATTCCCATTGTCTTTCATAGGTGAAGCTACAAGATTGTTGGCGGAATTGCAAAATGACTCTCAGTTCTTAGGAGGAGTTGACTGACACTTTCTTGGACATATCCCCCCCCCCCACCAAGATGGTGAAACTTAGAACCCAAATGAAAATTTTCAAGCGCATTGGAGGTGAACCTCTACATAGAACTTGGTTGTGGTTCAAGAAACTACTTTTGCAATGTCCAACACATGGTGTTCCGGATGATTTGTTGTTGTTGTACTTCTATTGTAGCCTTAATTCATTCAATAAAGGTGTGGATGATCAGTTAGTCCAAGAAGTATTAATTAGACAACCATATGACGTGGCTGCTTCATTACTATATGACATGACCAAAGTTAACCGAGAATGGCTTACTAGAGAGGATCGTGTGCCTATTCTACAACTGGGTATGAGCAAAGAAAAAATTGAGAAGTATAATGAATGAGATGAAAACATGGCAAAGATAATGACCAAACTCAATTTGTTGTCTAAACATGTCATGGGAGGTGGACTTAAATCGATGAATATGGTTGGAACTAATAGTGTGCAGTTACTAGATAATTCCATGTTTGGGGCATTTTACAATGAAGAAGTTTAATATTTGGAAAACCAAATGGGGGGTTCTCACACCAATTATCAACAACAAGGTGGGAACCATGGCTGGAACAAGGATCGAGATAACGGTTAGAAAGTTTGGCGAAGTAGAAATTGGAGAGATAGAGAGGAAGACAAAGATAGATATGTTCCTCCCCATGATAGTCAACGACAAAAGGACCCAGCTGGGGAAGAAGGAAACTGAACTGAGGAAATGCTCTCAAGGATCCTCAAAGAGTTGAGGGATCCGATAAAGTGTTAAAGGACCTAAAAATGACTTTTCCACTTTATCTCAAAAAGCAACCTCTCATTCAATATCTATTAAGCAGCTGGAAACCCAATTGTGTTAGATCTCCACTCATCTCAATGCAAGGAAAGAGAGAACGTGCCTAGTGACACCATCTGAAATTCCAAAAATAATTGTTGAGGAAATGAGAAAAATATCATGCCACGACATTAAATAAGGCACATCTTGGGAGGCAACCCAAGTATTTAAGTTTATTTAATTGATTTCAATAACCTCTGTTGTGATCGCAGGTTGAAAGAAGTTAAAGGGTTCAAAAGAAGTTAAAGGGTTGAAAAAAGGAACATTAGGTGATGCTGATATCAACACAGCGATCCGCCAAAGGAATTGTGTGAACTCATTCTTGTCCGCCTTCTGAGATTGAAAAGGTGGAAAGGTGTACTATCCATTTCAGCAATCTGAACTCAATACGGCAATCCACTGAAGTACACTATGCAGACTTCGTCGGGTCCATCAAATCAACCTTCAAGTTTTGTGTTAGCTCAGGCATGTTCGAAAATCTTAACCTCCAATCGGTGATTCACCGAGCACAATCGGTGACATTAGTCATGACTCCTGAGTGCGCTTGATATAAAAAGGCCAAAGATCTTTTAAAATTCAAAAAGAAAACCCTATGACATCTTTAAGCATTTTTCCTTTCTATTACAATACCTTGTTTGAGTGCTTGTGAGTCCTTATTGTGTGATTTTTTAGTGGATGGAGCACATTTTCTTCCTAGAGCAGTCGACCCAGCCCTGTTCTCATATTATTTTCAAGTTTTGTTTCTAATTGAGGTTGGTTTTTGATTTTATTATGTATTTTGAGCTTGAAATCATGTTTTTTATATGAGTTTGAAGCTATTTGTTGATTGTGATTGTTGAATTTCATTGGTAGCCCTGTAATGTTTGTATTGAACTGTGCCCATGAACTAATTGCTTGTGTCATTGCCTAGAAATTTCTAAACTTGAATGTGTTGGTTAAATGTTTGAATTGAACCCTTAGATTTAGTAGGTCTTGGTTTAATTTGATGTGGGTGAAGTCTGAGTAACCTAGTGTTGACCTGATTACATGATTTTTCCTAATGGTAGACAAAGTGACGACTTTCTTAAGGGAAAGTCATCAATTTGAGCAATACTTTGCAATATCTGGGAAGTCTAAGTGCCCATGGGTAGATAAACATGTAGGTCAATTGTAATGATGTTGTAGAGCTTGTTTTTGGTGCGTATGTTGGTTTAGCTATGAAAATTAGGCACTAGGTTGAACATATCATGTTTGACATGTTTGTTTTACCTCGCAAAGGAGGTTAGGTGAATCACCAAGTAATTCCCCAGCTTGCCTTCTTAAGTGAATATGTGACCTTGGGCACTGTCCCATTCGGAGAGCTTGTCTTAGTTTGCCAAACCCAGTTGGTGAATCACTGAGTGGGATTGGACATCTCCCTTATGCTTTTTTTTTCATTTTACACTATATGTTTTAGCGGACTTGTCTTATCCCGTCGAAACCAACTCGGTGAATTGCCAAGTTTGAATTGACTCTACCCTTTGTGCATGTTTTCTTTGATAATTTCTACTCTCTATTTCCTCAGCTCACCGGGGCTCACCTATCCGGTTAAGCGATCTGCCTTCCTATTCGGCAATCCTCAGGGTATTTTTGAACTGTGCTTTCATTGTGTTTTATTTTAACTAGCCTTCACAGATTCTATGTTTGAATGTGTGCACTTTGCATGTTATGGTTAGAACAAAGGGTAAACAAGTTGTGATGTCAGGCACATATTAAGTTTGATGTTTGTAACTTTCTTTAAAATAGAGGTTCTGGGTCGGATCTATTTACCTTATTTCTGATGGAAGGAGAGAATAGAGTAAGATATTGGGTTGTTTAGATTGGCATATATATGAGACTAAAAGAATATTCTATGCAAGGAGTCTATGAGATCGAAAGAACATTAGTTGCACTAAAGATGAGCTAGTGATGAGTCTGAGATTTGGACTCATTTAGTGCTTTGTTTATTGATGAGTCCTAGATTTGGACTCATTAGGGCATTATTTGGATAGATTTAGTGTCCTCAAATTCTTATTTTGTGCCAATAACTGATGTAAAGTTCTTGATTTCCAGGTACTTGGATTGAGGAACAAAGCATGGACACAAATTTGCAAAAAGGAACGAAGCAAACTGAAAGAAGGAGGAAAAGAGAGCCTGGTGATCGCCAAGTCCATTTGGCGAGTCGTCGAGTGGCCATTTGACCGCCTAAAGTTCCAATGTGCCAAGCCCTGAAGGAGAAAATCAAGTTGGCGAGAGAAAGGAGTAGTCGGCAGATCGCCGAGTCGTTCCACGATGCAGTGTTGGGTCACCCAATTTTACAGAACTTGAGGAAGCTGAAGTCCAAGGTAGAAAGGCGAGGACATTGACCAAAGGGTGGATAGCCGAGTTGATCGGCGAGCCCGACTTACTACGTCGAATGGTCTTCTGCAGCATATTTTTGGCAACTATAAATATGATTTTGAACATTTAGTTTATAATCCTTTTCATATCATAACATTCATTAGAGTAATTTTGAGTTGGAACTCTGAGTATTGAGACAAGTTTTCTTTAGCTTTAAAGAATTGAAGTTTTTCACTTTTGAGAAATTGGAAGTGGGTCTTGTAGATTATTCAATTTGGACCTTTGTAAAGACGAAATTAATCTTACCCAGTTGATGGAAACATAATTTGGTAATGATTTTTATCTTTATATGATGTCTAGCTAAAACCTCAATTCTTGAGGTGTGATTATGTGATTATGGGTTGATTTAGATGATGGGTATTGCTAATTGTTAGTTTAAATGTTGTTTAGAAGTGATTTCAATCAGTAATTGTGGTTTCATTTAAAGAATTGTAGTTGCAAATGCAATTCTACCTTTGTGTTTTTGGCTTGCGAGAGAGAGGTTTTAAAACCCAGATTATTGGTTGATGGTCTGTTGGTATTGGGTTGTCATGGATTCAGCTCGAGAGAGTGAATCCTAAACCCTTTTCCACATATTCAGCTCGAGATAGTGAATGGACTAAGGCATAGGTTGTTCTTATTTTGTATGCTTGTCGATGTTCGAGAGAAATTGACTTAATTCGGGGTAAATTGTTTGAGAGAAAGTTTACCGCCTCTATAGTCTAGCCTATTCACTAATTTACAACTATTTCCTAATAGTTGCAATTATCCATTTTTCTACATTAGCCTATAATCGAATCACATCCCAAGAACCCATCTCATTATTGTTATTCCGTATTATTTGTTGCTGCTGTAGTTGACAATTAAAACAAAAACCCCTTATTATTTGACATTCGTGTCACCCCCTAATTTGAATTATGTTTTTATTCATAAATGTCTATTCCTTTGGCTGACTTGAACATATTCGTACTTTTCTATTGAATATTAAACACGTACCACTCCCTGTGAGATTCAACCCCAACTCATTTAGTTGGGTTATATATAGATTAACAATCGTTGACGCTTAGAATTGGATGAAGTGTCTTTGATAGCATTATTCAATCATTTATATAGATTTAGTGTCCTCAAATGCTTAATTTGTGCCATAAACTGATGTTAAATCCTTGATTTTCAAGTATATAGATTGAGGAACAAAGCAAAGACACTAACATGCAAAAAGGAACAAAACAAACCGAAAGAATGAAGAAAGGCAAGCCTGGTGATCGCCAAAGTCACTTGGCGAATTGCCGAGTCGTTTTCTGACTGCCTAAAGTTCCAATGTGCCAAGCCCTGAAGGAAAGAACCAAGTCGACAACAAAAAGGAGCAGTCAATGGATCGCCAAGTAGTTCCTCGAAGCCAAGGTAGATCGCCCAAAATTACAGGCCTTGAGGATGCTGAATGCCAAGGAGAAAAGGCGATGAAAGACGTCAAAAGGTGGCTCGCCGAGAGGTTCGGCGAGCCCGAATTACTTTGCCAAATGGGCTTTCGTAGCTTATTTTGGAGACTATAAATTAGATTTTGAACATCTAGTTTAGTATCTTTGATATTTTTTATATATTAGAACTTAGTTTTAGAAGACTTTTCTCTAGAGTTTTCCTTAGTTTTGAAGATTTGACAAATTAGATTTGGAGAAGTCGGAAGTGGATTTTCAGATTTTCTTCCAATTGAGCATTGTAAAGACTAAATCTCTCTTACCAGTTAATGGATAATCGATTTGGTAATGGTTTTTATCTTTTTATGATGTTTAGCTAAAACCCCAATTCTTCGGGTGTTATCATGGGATTATAGGTTGAATTAGTTTATGGGTATTGCTAATTGCTAGTTTAAATGTTATTTAAAAGTGAGTTTAATCATTAATTATGGTTTAATTTATGAATTGTAGTTGCAAATACAGTTTTATATTTGTGTTCTTGGCTTTCGAGAGAGAGAGGTTTTAGAACTAAGGTTATTGATTAATGGTTTATGGGTATTGGGTTGATTTGGGTTTAGCTCGAGAGAATGAATCATAAACCCAATCCCACACATTTAGCTCTACAGACTGAATGGATTAAGGTGTGGGTTGTTCTTCATTGTCACACCTGATTTGGGGCAGTTGTTCGAGAGAAAACTATCTCCCTTATAGTCTAGCCTACTCATTGATATTTAGCTATTTACTAGTAGTTGCAATTACCCATATGCCTATATTTGCATATAATTGATCACATCCCGAGAATCTATCTCCCTATTGTTATTTCAAATCGTTGGTGACTGTTTGTATTTGATAATTACAATCAAAGCCCGCCCCCCATTTGACATTCGTGTCAACCCTTTAATTTGTTTAATGTCTTTTTTCGATAATGTTTATTCCTATGGCTGATTAGACCGCATTCATACTTCTTAATTGAATTCCAAACACGTACCGCTCTATGTGGGATTCGACCCCAACTCATTTAGTTGTGTTTTATACTAATTTATGATTGTTGACACCTAGAACTGGATGAAGTTTGCTTGAAACGTTAAAATCAAAATGTCGTCGCTGCCGGGGAGTGGTGTTGTTTAAAATTCTTTTGGTGAAGTTGAATTGGGTTCTTGTTAGTCATAGATGAATCTACTTACTTTTAGTTTTGGTTTTTGTGGTGTTTTTTAAAACAGAGGAAATGAGCGTCAATAGAAGCAATGGTAGCAAAGTGGGCCACCAAGATGATGTCGGAAACCTCAATGACGTCAATGACCCAAACATCAATGACCCAGCTTAAATAGGTGGTGTTGGGGCCATTTGTTTGCCTCTAGCTGAAGGAAACGTTGTGTTTCACATCACAAGCACCATGCTTCAGCTCCTTCAATTGAAAGGTTTGTTTGGAGGGCTAGCTCATGAGGATCCCCATGAGCATATCCGGAATTTTGTTGATGTTTGTGGACCGTTCTCCTTTATGAACATATATCAAGAATCGGTCCGGCTAAGGTTGTTCCCATTTTCTCAAATGGGAGAAGCATACAAATGGTTGGCTGAGTTGCCAAGAGATTTTATCACTTCGTGGGATGAGCTTATTACCCCATTCCAAGTGCGATTTTTCCCTCCTACGAAGATGATGGCTCTTAGGGATAATATCCAAATCCTCAAGCATTTTAAAGTTGAGCCAATCCATGAGATATGGCTAAGATTTAAGAAGTTGGTGTTGCAGTGCCCAACTCATGGACTTCCAAATAAGGTGCTACTGGAATGTTTCTACAGATGTCTTGATTCGGTAAACAGAGGAGTAGCTGACCAACTTTGTCTAGGTGGTATAATGCGACAGCCTTATGCAATAGCGTTCCAACTCCTCGATTTCATGGCCAAGACAAACAAGGTATGGAATACTCGTGAAGACCAAGTCTCTCATTTCCCTTATAAAATGACAAAAGAACAATTCATAAAGGATCAAGAGAGAAACCAGAACTTGCCGAAATGATGACCGAGCTAGGTATCTTGAAAAGAAATGTCATAGACTTTGAAGCAATATACAATATGGAAGCAAACTTCCTAACTAGTCAAAGAGGAAGTCATCATGTATACTACCCATGGCACGGTGGTAACAAAGGATGAAATAGAGAAGGGGAGAAAGACAGATATATTCCTCCCCATGAGCGTCGAGAGCCCAAGAATTTTGAGAATAGTCGGACAGTAGATATGCTCTCACGCATTCTAAATAAAGTCAAAGATTTCAAAATAGTTTTGAAAGAATTGAAGGAGGATGTTTCGACTCTCAACCAGACATTGACTTCTCACTCTGTCTCAATAAAGGAACTGCAAATCCATATGGGTCAAATTTTGACTCATCTAAACCCAAGACAAAAAGGGGAGTTCCCTAGTGATACTACGGTAAACCCCACGAAATAAGCTTGAGTGGGTACTTGCGTCATGCCACGACGTTAACTAAGGCGCTTCTTGGGAGGCAACCCAAGTTTTTAATGCTTTGTGTTTGTTTTTGAGTAATGGGTGTTGATTCTGCAGGTTGAATGGTGGAGAGTGTGTGAGAATGTGCAGATTGGTGAGCCAACAGTCCAGTCAACAACTAGCCGAAGAGGTCGGTGAGCCCAACTTGGACCCATATAAATCTGAAGTGGAAATCTGTAAAACTCGATTGGCCAATGGATTAATCGGTGACTTGCCGAACAGGTCAGCGAGCCCGATTTCGTGCGTCGTTAGGACCCCTAAATTAACTGGCGGTCCTGTAAATCTTGGCAAGGTAAATCACCACTTGGCGCATCGCCGAGTACTTCGGCATGGTCGACTAATAACGCCGAAACGGCCGCAAAATAAAAGGTTTAAAAAGGCCAAACGGTTTAAAATTTCAAAATCTTTCATATTATCTCATTTCTAACTTCGTAGACTCTCACCCACATATCATATTTCCCACATTTTTGCTATTTCGCTTGGTTTTTGCACTTGATCTCATGTTTGGATTTAAATACACTGCCGCCTAGCATATCAAATTCTTCATTCAGCTTAAAGGTCTGTTTTCCAAACCCCAAACTCTTGATTAGTGGTTAAACTCGAATACATTTGGTATAATTTTGTTGTTGTGTGATGGGCCTATGTTGGAATCATATTTGATGTGTTGGTTTGCCTGTTTTGGTTTCAAAATTGTGCCTACTTACTTAAAATGTTGATTTCCCGAGTTATGTGCATTAAAATTGATCATAAATTGTTGGGTTGTGGTTAATATATGTTGGGTCTAGTTGGGTAAAGTCTGAGTAACCCCCAATTGCGCTAAATGACATACTTTGCACAATGATGGAGTGTTTGACGTCATACGTAAGGGAAAAACTCATCAAATGGCAAATTTTGGCCAAACCGGGGGAAGTCTGAGTACCTCGGAGGCATGGGTCGATTGGGGATGGTCTTGATTGCATAAGTGTGTTGTTTGATTTTGATTTCAGGAGCTGCAGGCTTGAATTTGGGAAACGGGGTTGAAATTTGGCATGTTGTGCAGTTTGGCGAGATGGGATGATCTCGCCGAACCGTTCAGCGGATCGCCAACGTCCCCTTTGATCGCCCTTAATTTCTCAACTCGGCTGAGTTAAAGTCTGTAAATTTTGGCGAGAAGCCTAAGCTCGCCGAAAGGTCCCTTGATCACCCTTTCTGCGCTCCTAACCCCTAAAAACACACTGTTAATTTCGGCGGGCTAATCTGAGCTCGCCGAGTGATGTTGGTGATTCATCGAAACACCGGGCATTAATGCCTCGACAGACAGGATCATTATTTACCTCCCTCTCTGTTGTTTTTCTAGACTTTTAGTTGTTTTAGTTGCATTTAAGGACAACTACTTTTCTTTTGTGGGTGGGGTGAGGTATTTCCATACCCACATCTTGTGACTACATTTTGTGTATATATATTGGGTTTTGTGTTTTAATTGTGTTTTGATTCTATCTTATGGATATTTGAGCTTGTGGCTCCTTGTTTTCAATGGAAGTGGTTTTGACCCATTTTGAAAATTTTGTGCCACCTCTTTTGTGTGTGATTGTGGTTGTTCTTTTGCAAATTTTAGTATCGGTTATGATCAATACTGATGACTTGAATAGTGCTCTTAATTGAACGAAATGGATGTGCGGCTACGATGAGGCCAAATAATGTTGCATAGACAATGTGTAAACTTTTTGCATCTCGTTGTGTCGGTTATCGATGAGTCTCTTGTGATGAACATTTCACACTAGCTAGAAAGTGTGGAGTCTCGTTTGATATTGGTGTCAATTCCTTGTGTGATAAGCTTATCTTGAACATTGTGTGATGACACCTAGAATTTTTCCCATTCGTCCGGTTGACTAAGTGATGCAATCTTTTGAAATGATCTTAGGAAACAAATTCAAAGAGTGAAACAATTCGACAATATACCTCTTTTGTGGCCAACCTTGTGAGATGTGTGAACCTTGCTTGAACCCTTTTGAGCCTTGTCCTTTTCTTGGAAAAAACTTGAACAATTGTGACCCATCTTTATCCATTCACCCATAACTCTCATGAAGTGTGGTTTGTTTGAATAGCAAACTTAGGCCAAAAGCCTAAGTTGGGGGTGTGGTGAAAAGAGAAGGTAATTCAAGAAGTGTGAAAAATCCCCCTTTGAGCCATGGTTTTGAAAAAGATAGAACCCCTCCATATAAAAAGTTGTGAAATAACTGATGAAAATTGCAAAAGAAATGGGGTATCCAATAGTCCATTTGAAGTTGAATAATGAGGTGAATTATGAACATGATCAAAATGTTGAAGAAAAGGGTGAAAGTTATGTTCGGACCACATTTTATGAGGGTAGAAGCCTCTGAGCCTAAATAAACATACCTTTACATTCAATCCCGTAATGCAGGTAATGCAGGTATTCATATTTATGAGTGTGAGACTAGTATGTGATTTCGAAAATCTGAATTGTTGAGAAATTGTGTGTGAATATGGAATCAGCTTTGTTGGGAGGGCATTTGAGTACCTTTGTTGAGCTTGAACTTGCATTTGAAGCAAGTATTGTGAACTTGAGCATCTTTGATAATGGTGAGTCACAACTTGAATCTTTGAGTGCACAATTGATCCTTGCATGAGTAAGTTTAGTATTGTTGTGTGCATTCATGATTGAGTCTTATGTAGCACTGTTTGAGACATCCTTATTGAACTTCTCAACTTGAGTTTTACTTGAAGACAAACAAAAGTTTAAGTTGGGGTTGTTGATGAGTCCGAGATTTGGACTCATTTAGGGATTTGTTTATATAGATTTAGTGTCCTCAAATGCTTAATTTGTGCCATAAACTGATTTTAAATCCTTGATTTTCAGGTACATATATTGAGGAACAAAACAAACTGAAAGAATGAAGAAAGACAAGCCTGGTGATCGCCAAGGTCACTTGGCGAATCGCCGAGTGGTTATCTGACCGCGTAAAATTCCAGTGTGCCAAGCCCTGAAGGAAAGAACCAAGTCGGCGACAAAAAGGAGCAGTCGGCAGATCGCCGAGTACTTCCGCGAAGCTAAGGTAGATCACCCAAAATTACATACCTTGAGGATGCTGAATGCCAAGGCGAAAAGGAGATGGAAGAGGTTAAAGGGCGGCTCGTTGAATGGTTCGGCGAGCCCGACGTACATCTCCAAATAGGCTTTGGTAGCTTATTTTCGGCAACAATAAATTAGATTTTGAACATTTAGTTTAGTATCTTTGATATTTTTTTAGACATTAGAACTTAGTTTTAGAAGACTTTTCTCTAGAGTTTTCCTTAGCTTTGAAAATTTGACAAATTCGATTTGGAGAAGTTGGAAGTGGTTTTTAAGATTTTCTTCAAATTGAGAATTGTAAAGACTAAATATCTCTTACCTAGTTGATGGATAATCCATTCGTAATGGTTTTTTATCTTTTTATGATGTTTAGATAAAACCCCAATTCTTGGGGTGTGATCATGTGATTATGGGTTGAATTAGTTTATGGGTATTGATAATTGCTAGTTTAAATGCTATTTAAAAGTGAGTTTAATCATTAGTTGTGGTTTATTTTATGAATTGTAGTTGCAAATACAGTTCTATATTTGTGTTCTTGGCTTTCTTGAGAGAGAGGTTTTAGAATTAAGGTTATTGATTAATGGTTTGTGGGTATTGGGTTGATTTGGGTTTAGCTCGAGAGAGTGAATGGATTAAGGTGTGGGTTATTCTTTATTGTCATGCTTATTGATGTTCGAAATAAATCACCTGATTAGGGGTAGTTGTTCGAGAGAAAACTATCTCCCTTATAGTCTAGCCTACTCACTGATATTTAGCTATTTACTAGTAGTTGCAATTACCCATATGCCTGTATTTGCCTATAATCGATGACATCCCAAGAATCTATCTCCCTATTGTTATTTCAAATCGTTGGTGACTGTTTGTATTTGATAATTACAATAAAAAACCCCCATTTGATATTTGTTTCAACCCTTTAATTTGTTCAATGTCGTCTTCTGATAATGTTTATTCCTATGGGTGATTAGACCGCATTCATACTTCTTAATTGAATTCCAAACACATACCGCTCCTTTGGGATTCAACCCCAACTCATTTAGCTGTTATTTTTTAGAATGAAAGGCGGTGGCAACAAGGTACATATTTTGAGCTGATTTACGATCTTTGACACCTAGAATTGGATGAGGTGTGTTGAAACGTTAAAATCACCTAGCCTATTCATGAATGTTCATCACTATAGAGTAGCACAATTACCCCAATGTGACATTGATTTCCAATCCCGCACCCCTAGATTGCGTGTTACTTCTTGAATTTCCTGTAATTTTAGGTAAATGACAATTTATAAACAAATCATTTTATTAAATTGGTGGAATAATCTACCCACTATGTTTTACCACTACAAATGAACGATTTTACAATCCAAATTTCTTGATAAAACTCTATATGATATACCATTCTCTATTGGATTCTACATCGACTCTTAGTTGGATATTTTTATTGATGACACCCGTTGTCTCTTTTAATTTATTTTAAAGAGGACATTTGAGCATTTTCAAGATTACACCGAAGCTCGATTACAGTTCAAATATAATGATAAAACTTAAAAGAAAAGATCTCAAAAGTGTTTATATGAATACTAGGAAGATAAAGGTCTACAAAATTTGAAAGGTCAATATTTAAACGGTAAAAGGCCCCTTGGCCCTTCGACTGATGAACCTTTCGGTGAGTTGTGACTAATGTCGCCGACCTGTTCAGTAACTCATTGCAAGAGCTTCTGCTCGCACAAGGTTCCTAGGATCACTACATATTTGGCACCGATCTGGTGACCTCGATCGGGCTCGCCAAAGCAACTTGGTGACTTGCTAAGAAAAGGTTTACTCACCAAAGTTATCGGAGACTTCTGCAGATTTTATCTTCACAAAGGGTGAGCTAGGAAAGGCTCGCCAATGGAGTTTGGTAAATCATCAAATCAGCTTCTCCTCTCCAACAATTACTGCAGCTCATGCAGATTATTGAATCAGAAAAGGTGAGCCAAGATGGGATCACAATCCCACTTGGTCACACACCAACTCTGCCATCTCCTCACCAACTTGCATGTCACTTTGGTACTTTACTTCAACTTACACTATAAACACACATTATTGAAAAATGACTAAAATCTTGGGTTGCCTCTCAAGAGGTTGTGTCAGTTTATTTCGTGCCATGACGTAGAAATGCTTTCAAGTACCATCCAAATACACCATCTCAATCATCCCAACACACGGACCTTCCCTAAAGTACAACTTCAATATTTGCCCATTTGGCTTGAATTCAGCGCCATCTTACTTTCAACCTCTATCACATTATTTTCACACACATCAGCCACCTTGAAAGGTCCCAACAACTTTGATTTCAACTTTCCCAGAATATGTATCAATTGGGAATTAAAAAGCAAAACAAGATCATTTACCCAAAACTCCCGGTGTAGGATTTTGGCGTCATGTCATTTCTTGACCTTCTCTTTGTAGAGGGTCAAACTCCCATAAACTCTCAACCAAAATTCTTCTAACTCATGGAGTTGTCCAATATGTCGTCTTAAGGCAACTTCCCCATTCGAGTTCATAACTTTCAAAGCCAACAATGCATTGTATTCTAACTCTACCAACAAGTGATATGATTTTCCAAAAACCAATTGGTATGGAGACATATTGATATTTGTACAGTAGGCCCAAGGAGCATCATCTAGTTTCCTTGACCAATTAGTTTGGTTAGTATTAACCATCTTTGCCATTATGCTCTTGATTTCATGGTTTGACACCTCCACTTGACCACTAGTTTAAGGGTGATAAGTGTGGCTACTGTGTGCTCCACCCCATACTTGTTATAGTGATTCAAGTTTTTGATTGAAAAAATGAGAAGCTCCATTTCTAATGATTGCATGGGGAGTGTCAAACCTTGTAAGCATGTATCTTTTAATGAATTGAGTAACACGACTCCTGTCATTGGTAAGTAAAGCCAATACTTCTACCCCCTTTGATACGTATTCAACAACCAAAAGAATGTTCTTATTCCCAAACGAGCTCACAAAAGGCTCCACAAAATCTATCCTCCAAACATCAAATAGCTCAGCATAAAGGATTAGAGAAAGGGAAAGTTCATGCCTACGAGAAACACTTCGTTGCTTTTGAAATTGGACACATACATTGGAGAAGGCATTTGCATATTGGTATAATGATGGAAAATAATAGACACTTTAGAGAACCTTAGACGTTGTTTGAATCCTGCCATGATGCCCACCTACAAGAAATGCATGGAAATCATCGATTATAGCCCTCACCTCAACTTTTGGAACACACCTACGAATTATATGATCACACATTCCCTGAATAAATATGGCTCATCCCAAAAGAAATTTTTCACATCAAAGAGAAACTTGTTTTGTTGACACATATTTAGTCCCTCATTAATGATCCCATACACTACATAATTGGAATAATCAGCATACCATGGTATGGAACCATGTAAAAGAACGATAACCTATTCATCCGGAAGGACTCTTCAATGTCCCTTTCATCAACCAACACAACATCAGATTCAAGGAAGGATAAATGATCTGCCACATGATTTTCACAACCTTTCTGGTCTTTAACTTCAAAGTCAAACTCTTACAAAAGCAACACCCACCAATCAGCTTCAGTTTAGCTTCTGTCTTGTACATCAATTACCTAGTTGTAGCGTGTTATGTGTGCACAATCACCTTAGTACCTAGAAGATAGGCCCTAAACTTCTTGAATCCATACACAATAGCTAACAATTCTTGCTCGGCTAAGCTGTAGATTTTTTTAGCTCCATTCAATGTTTTGCTAGCATTGTAAACCAGGTATAATAATTTGTTCTTTCTTTGCCCAAGCACGACACCATGAGGCACTCCGCTAGCATCACACATAAGTTCGAACAAAATACTCCAATCGGGGGCAATAATAATCACAGTTGTGATGGGTTTTTCTTTAAGACAAGAGAATGTTTTTACATAATCCACATCAAAATCAAACACACTCTCATTTTCAAACAACTTGCACAATTTAGCATCCACCTTAGAGAAGTCTTTGATAAAATGTCTATAGAACTTGACATGCCCTAAGAAACTATGGACTCCCTTTACTGAAATAGGAGGTGGTAGTCTTGTAATGACATCAATCTTTTCTTTGTCAACTTGGATACCCTTTCCCAAAATCTTGTGCCCAAGTATGATCCCTTATTTCACCATGAAGTGGCACTTCTCCCAATTAAGGACAAGGTTAGTGTCGACACATTGTTTCCAAACTTTGCTCAAATGACCCAAGAAATCCTCAAACGAGTCACCAACCAAGGATAAATCATCCATGAATTCCTCCATTGAATCTTCAACCATATGTGCAAAAATTTAAAACAAAGATCCTTTGAAAGCTGTTAGGGCATTGCATAACCCAAACGACATCCTCTTGAATGCAAATTTACCATATGGAAATGTGAATGTTGTCTTTTGATGGTCTTTCAGGAAAAGAGAAATTTGGTTATACCCCAACTTCCTATTAAAAGAGCAATACCAACCCCAACACGCAAGATGATCAAGCAACTAATACATGAATAGCATTGGAAAATGGTCTTTTTCAATCTACGAGTTTAACTTTCGGTAGTCCATGCACTCTCTTCATTAGGTAATATGTCTTATAGCTACGAGTTCTTTCTTCTCATTTGGTACAACTATCATACAACCATTGTTAGGAACACATTGCACTGGGCTGACCTACTTTCTATCTGCAATTGGATACATCACACTTGCATTAAGCCATTTGATGATCTCTTTCTTCACCATTTATTGCATTGGAAGGTTAAACCTTCTTTGGTGCTCCATACTTTGTTTACGCTCTTCATCTAGTTGGATTTTATGTGTGAAAATATCAAGTGGAATCTCGAGAATATCAACGATAGACAAACCCAAATCTTTAATGAACTCATTTAGCAACCTAATCAAGGCCTCAATTTGCCCATCCAACAAATCATTGGCAATAATCACTGGTAATGTGTTGTTACTTCCGAAAAATATATAGCGAAGGCAAGAGGGCAAAGCTTTGAACTTTAACTTTGGAGGCTCTTTCACCAATGGCTTGGCCGGAGGATTTTCTCGATTCTTCGAATTAATAGCCAGCTTCTTAGGTTTGGATGAGAAAGAACCCAAACCCACAACAGCTGCCACGACTTTCTCATAATCATAAATATCTTCCCCGTCATAATTAAGAAAAACAGCAGCCAATGATTCACCAATACAAGAAATCTCGTTGATATCTGCTACCGCCTCATCAATGACATCCACATATGACACAACATGCATATCACTTGGATGTTTCATAGACTTGCACACATTAAAATTAACCTCTTTATTATTCACCCAAAACTTTAATTCTCCACTTTCAACATCAACTAAGGCCCTCCCAGTAACCAAGAAAGGCCTACCTAGAATAACTGGGATCTCCGTATTAATATCTCAATCCAACACAAAAAAAATAAACAAGGAAATTAAATGTATTCTCCTTTACCAAGATATCTTAAAGTACATCTATTGGTCTCTTGATAGACCGATATGCCATCAATAGTCGCATTGTTGTTGGCTTTAAAGCATCTATCCTAAGCTTTTTAAAGATAGCTAAGGGCATTAAATTGATACTCGCTCCAAAGTCACAATGTGTATTCGTGAATAGATATACCCCAATAAAGCAAGGTATAGTAAAAGCCCTAAGATAATCTTTCTTTATAACTACATTACTTGACGTTATAACACTACAACTGTGTGAGACTTCAACGGTTTCATTTTTCATTCTTCTCTTCTTAATGACCAACTCTAATGAATTTAGCATAACCCGACATTTCAAGAAAAGAATAAACTAAGGGGATATTCACCGACAAGCTCTTGAACATGCTCAAGAACTTTTGAAACTTATCATCACACTCCTTCTTCAAACGTTGAGGAAAAGTAGGGGTCACTTTTATTGGACCTTACACATTCACCTAGCTTGGTAGAGCAGCCACATCAGCCCCCCCCCCCCCACCCCCA
>JAJOOR010086630.1:0-31365 GCA_036250505.1 Solanum acaule | reverse complement strand
ATTATGCTTATCGCTTATGGTCATTTTATTTGCTTCCGCGACCAAGGATGTGTAATGATACGCTATGAGGCTTGTTTGGGGTTCCTTCGGGTTCCCCATTCGCCGGTCACGTCTAGGCCCTAGGCTTGGGTCGTGACACTTTCGCTAGTGTGCAATGATCATAACAAGAGACTCAATTCGATACTAGGCTAGTCATAACGAGATGCAAAGAGTTCACATATTGTCTATGCAACTTCATTTGGCCTCATCGTAGCCGCACATTCATGTTCGTTCGATTGAGAGCACTATTCAAGTCATCGGTATTGATCGGAACCGAGACTTAAATTTTGCAAAAGAACAGACACATTCAACACACGAGATGTGGCAAAAATTTTCGGACGGGTCAAAATCATTTTGCAATTTAAAACAAATGGAACATCCATAGAAACAGTATTAACACAACTCCAATTTTCCCTTCCTTCCAATTCAAATATTTTGGATTTTAGCCTTGGCCTCTTGGCAGGAGGTTCGCTGTCCCCTTCCGATCTAAGAAGTACATTCGATCTAATAAGTACCTTGTGTTAGAATTGAGAAATTCTATGGCTTGGATCTTTAGTATTCTCTTATTTATTACCTGTGTCTACTATTTAGGCAGAATACATTATAGCACACAACCCAAATACTTAAAGGAAACATGATTCACAAATAGCACACAAAGGTGGGCCTCACCCCACCACAAATAAAACCATTTGTCGTCAAATACAAATATCAAAATATCCAGAATGTCAATTTAAACAAAGACAGAGAGGGAGGTAAAGAAAAATCCTTTCTACACAGTCGCTCCATCTGTCTAGGCATCAGTGCCAGATGTATCAGCCTGGAATTTGCTAATGGCCTCTAGAGCTTTTTTAGAAGATTCTGCGGCAGATGACTTACTAAGATTGTCCAAGTCATGAGCCACCAAAAATGAGTGGATGGCTGTGAAGAATCCACGTCTCCATGAGGGAATAGTGGGGTCTCGGGGATTTGTTCCCTTGCTGGCACTGGGCTTCTTGCCCTTATTATCCGTTTAGAGAGGATTTGTTGCCTTCGTATTTTTCCTGATATTTTTCCCAAGGGGTGGCATATCTCTTCTAGCTACTTTCGGTCTAGCCTTTTCGGCAAAGCTTTGAGAAAAAGTTAGAAAGTAATCAGACAAAAGCAAGGCAGTTCAATTGTAGAATCACTTCACCGAACCAGTTGGTGTAGCGCACAACTACTTAGGCGGTTCGCTAAGTGCAGTGCATAGAGAATACAAGGGTGCAGACAGAGGGTGAATAAGAAGTCTTTCGGAGACATCATGCTTCTCGCCGAAAGTTGCAGAATTCAACATCACATTTAGCATTAAATTAAAGGCGAGATGGGGATTGTAGGCGAACTACCGAGTGGTTCGGCGAGCTCGATCCAGCTTGCCAAATGACCCAACATGCCTGCTTTCGACCCAACTTTCCCGAATTCAACCCTGTGACCCTTGGAAAAAAATTAAGGCATGCACAACTTAAATTACGCTTAGACCCAGTGACAATCATGCACAACCCACGATTTTTCATCCAATCTAAAGTGAAACCTTCAGGAATTAACTATTTAACTTAGTACGGGAAAAATTTGCGAACCTAACAGGCAAACAAATATTCTAATCCTACCAGAGAGGCCCAGCACATATCATCAAAGTGATGTCATTTCATCAGAGTACAACATTTGAGGAAAGGAACGTAGGGCTCGAAAACCAACCTTGGATGTTGATTAAGATGCTACTGAGATGCTAGGCGGCAACACAATCCAGATCCAAGCACAATTTAATAACCAAAACACAATAGAAATGCAGCGATATTGAGAATAAAACTAAGTGAGAGTTTGTAAAGTTTGAAAATGAGGGAGAGCATGGGAAATTGAAACTTTTAAACCTTTTGGCTTGAAAAACTGTCCAGTTCTTGCACACTCGGCAATATTAGTTGTGAGCGTCGAACGAACCATTTGGCGTCACGCCGAGCAATCACCTTCCTTGCCGAGTTTTACAGAATCCCCCAATTTATGTGGGGATCCAAACGGCGATAGAAAGTGGGGTCGCTGAGCTGATCGACGACTCGCCACTCATTTCTTTTGGCTGCTGAGTTTTACAGACCCTAAACCCAAGCTGGGTTGGATCAAACGGCGGTGAGAGTCGGGTTGCCTAATACCTCGGCGACTCACCAATCGACATTTCCCTTGCCAATCTCTTTCTTTCCAAATGCTTCCCACACTTCTTCCTGCATAATTAACACACCATTATTTCTAAAACCAACATAAAACAATAAAAAGGGTCTTGGGTTACCTCCGAAATAGCGCCTTAGTTAACGTCGCGGCATGACACAAATCAACACCTAGTCCTCATTTTCGGAGTCGCCCATGGTGTAACTAGGTGAATCCTCGGCAAATGGTGGATAGCGACCTAATATCAAATGGCTTTTCTGGGCATCTTGCACCTGAATAGTCATGGAATTTGTGGTAGTTGTCTGATTCAGCATTTCGATGTTTTCTTTCAATTCATTCAACATCTTGTCTTGTTCTTTGATTTTTTGTTGAATGAGCGAGAGGACTTCGTTATTTTGTGTGTGCCCTCCTTCTTCTTCCCCTTTGTACAATCTCGAAGGGAGGAGTGCTTGTCCCTTTTCAAGGCCTGTGTTTCCAACTCCAAGACTCTTTTGGATAAGAAATTCAATTGAGTTAACAGTGCATCCTGCTCTTGTTTCTTGTTGGTCTCCTTGTTGGCTTCAATCATACCATCTAGGAGTTTGGCTACGACTTCATAGATTTGGTATAGCATACCACCCGCGAAAAGTTGATCATCATTAATTCTATTCTCGGGTCCCAAACCCCTATAAAAGCTCTCTAGTAGCACCTTGTCGGTCATCCCATGAGTGGGGCATGGCTGCAGCATTGCCTGAATCTTCAACCACATTTCATGAATAGTTTCATCCCTTACTTGTTTGAAAGTTAGGAGGTTGTCTAAGGTTCAATAGTTTCAAGAAGGGGTGATCTGTTTGAGACCCATAATGATCCTTCATATACATTTTTTTTTGCTTCAATACACAAACAAGCAACACAAAACAAAACTAAGAATTAAGCAAGTAAACTATGACTAAGAAGAACAATTTTTTTTTACTAAACTAAGAATTCTCAAATAACACCAGTCCCCGGCAGCGGCGCCATTTTGATGTCTGCGTAATCAAGACACAACTTCCAATGCAAGTGTCTACGATCGTACAATAGTAAAGTAACCCAACCAAGGGTTGGGATCGTTCCCACAGGAAGTGGTTTTGAGAATTAGTAGAAAAATAAAATTAAGTTCTAATTAGTCATAGTTAAAAACATTGTCTAATACAAACATACAAAATCTAAGGAGTGACACAAAAGTGTCAATTAACAATGGGGTTTTGTCACAAGTAAGTAAAAAACAAGCAAAAATGCAAAGAGTACTAATCAAGGAGAGGGGATTTTTGGGATGTGATAGGAATACGGGTTAGACTAGACTATTGGGTACATGATTTTGATAGTAAATCCATTAAATATTTGTGACTAGGCTAGACTATAGTGGGGGTAAATTCTCTCTTGAGCAACTTACCCCGAATCAAATTGGTTCCTCTCGAAAACTCAGTTGCCGCATAAAGAACAACCTCCGCCTTAGCCCACTCACTCTCTCGAGCTGAGTGTGTGAGAGAAGGACTAGGGTTCACTCTCTCGAGCTGAACCTCATGTCTACCCATTTCCACCAGCCATCAATTTAGTAGTCTTAGTTTTACGACCTCTCTCTTGAGCAAGCCGGAAACACAACGGTGAAAACGTATTTGCAACTACAATTTCATTAAGTTCCACCATGACTACTAAACAAAATCACATTTAAACAACAAATAAACTATCAGCATGCAAGACCCAACAATTAATCAAACCATATTCACAAAATCACACCCCAAGAATTGTGGTTTTAGCTAGACATGTAAAAGAGATAGAAATTTATACCAATATGAGTTTGCATTCAAATGGGTATGAAGATTTAAGTCTCAAAACAAGCAAAGAGTGAAGAATCCAAGACACCCAAACCCAAAATCTTGGAAGTGAAACCCTATGAACCTTCATGTTCTTCTAAACCCTCTCCAAACTTAGAACTCAAAAATAGAAGCAAAGTTTGAAAAATTACTATTCAAAGCTGAAAATCGATACTAGAATAATAATTCTCAACGAGTATTTATAGTTTTCAAAAATTTGTGTTGAAGCGGATCATTTGGCGTTGGTAGACGAGATCGCCGATCAACTCGGCGATCCGCCCTTTGGTAGGTTTCATCGTCGTCTTGCTCTATCCTTCAGCATCATCGTGTTTTGGATCATTGGGCGATATAATACTGCTTCGCGAGACTGATCGGCGACACGCCGATTACTCCTTTTCACCTCCAATTTGATCCTTTCTTTCAGGGCTCATCATAATGGAACAAAAGGTGAGGTAAGACCTTTTGGCGATTCATCGAATGGGTTCGGCAATTCTCAGATCTTCATTTCTTCGTTCTTTCAGCTTATTTTTTTCCTTTTTTTCTAAGTAGTGTCCATGCTTTCCCTCAAACACCAAATACCTGAAACTTAAGGGTTTTAATCAAATATTGAGACAAAATATGCATTTGAGGACACTAATTCTATCAAAATATAGCCCTAAATGAGTCCAATTTGTGGACTCATCACAATTTAGAAAGACTGTACATATGATATTAAAGCTTTGATTCCAACTAATTAAACGCCAAAGTGCACAAAACAAACTAAAGTCTCTGTCTTTCTACATAACTATATATTAATCCCTTTGATATTGGTCGCCCTTTGATTCCTGATTTCCTCCACACCTTAGATAACACGAGCATAGAGCATCTGACTTTAAGTTGAGGATGAATAAAATTTGTACTTTACAAAACATGCATCATAATATGACTTGTGGTTGTATGTGCATGATTCCACATTGAATGATATGATTCTCCCATTCTTCTTGTTTCTAAATTTGTCCGAAAATCTACAAGTCGATATATTCACATGACCATTTTTCATTGCTAATTGACCCTTCACCTCTGTAAACTTGTAATACCACCACTTCAATACAATAAGTTTGGAACTTTCAATTTTAAGATCAAATGCAAGTCCGTTATGGACAATAAACCTATAGATAACTAACTCCATTGATGCAAACCCATATTTTTCACTAAATCGGGCAACTTACCCCGTTTCAAATGCGTTCCTCTCGGACACCTATTTGCCGCATGAAGACCAACCTACGCCTTACCCCACTAACTCTCTTGAGCTGAGTGTTAGGATATAGGACTAGGGCTCACCCTTTCGGGCTGAACCTCATGTCGACCCACTCCTTAGGCCATCAGTTTAGTGGTCTTGGTTTTGCGACCTCCCTTTCGGGCAAGCCGAAAACACATGGGTGGCTTTGTATTTACAACTACAAACCCATTAAATTAAATCACAACCACTAGGTGATATCATCATTAAAATACATCTAACCTATCAGCAAGCAAGACACAACAATAATATCAACACATATTTGCTAAATCACACCCCAAGAACGGGGGTTTTTAGCCACACATCAAGAGATAGAAATTTATACCTTCAATGATGTTGAAATGAAATAGGTATAGAGAAATAAGTCTTGATTTGAGCAAAGAAGGAAAAATCCAAGAGACCCACTTCCAAAGTGGAAGAGATGAAACCCTCTTCTTCTTCAAGTTTTCAAACCCCCCTCCAAACTTGAGAGTAAAATAAAATTACTAAAAATTATATTGTCTAATGATACTACAAAAGCTGATACTAAGTTATAACTCTCAACAAGTATTTATAGTTTTAAAAAATTTGTGCTGCGGCGGATCATTCGGTGACATTAGTCGGAATCACCGATCAACTCGACGATTCGCCCTTTGGTGTAGTTCATCACCGTCTTGCACCATCCTTCGGCATCGTCATTCTTTGGGTTATTGGGCAACATACTATTGCTTCGTGGAACACCTCGGCAATGCGCTGACTGCTCCCTTTTTCCGTCGACTTGATCCTCTCCTTCAGGGCTTAGCACACTAGAACAAAAGGCGAAGTGAGACCCTTCGGTGATTCGCCAAGTGGACTCGGCGATCCTTAGACCTTCATTTTTTCATTCTTTTCAGCCTTTTTGCGAAATAGTGTCGATGCTTTCCTTCAAACTCCAAATTCGTGAAACTTAAAGGTTTTCATAAGATATTGAGATAAAATAAGCATTTGAGGACATAATTTCTATTAAAATATATCCCTAAATGAGTCCAATTTGTGGACTCGTCAAGCCTCACATAAGTGTTAAGCATTCATTCAAAAATACATTAATTCCTCCTATTCCCCCTATCACTGTTCTTCCCTCTTAGTTAAGTTCCCTTCTCTAATTTCAAAACACTTCACCTTAATTCCCACCTTTGACATCATTGAAAAGGAATAGCAGTAAACATATGTGAGTTGCATGCAAAACATTTAAGAATTCAGGGCCATGGGCCACACAGAACATGTATATATAAGCAAAAAGAGAATATCAAAACATAATAAACAGGGCACAATAGAAAATATCATTAGATCACAAAAGCTGACCACATAAATCAGCCAAAACAGTACACATAGCCACTAGAGTTTTGACACAAGGATGAAGAAACCAGGGAGACTAGACTCGTTTAGGACGGAGGGGGAAGGGGAGTAAGGGTCCGCATTAGCAAGGACATCCAATTATTTGTTGCCTCATGAGCCTGAATGACTTTCTTGTTGAGAGCTTTGACTTCTTCACTGAGTGAGGCATTTGTCTTCAGCAGTTGCTTATTCTCAGCTCTTAATTGTTGTACCACTTGCTCGTCCACAACACTGGTACCGGGGTACCGGGTCCATTCGAGACAGACTTCTGCAACCTAGATTTTAGTTGCGTAATCTCAACCTCCTTATCGTTCAAGATCACATTGAGGTCAGTCAACTCTCGTTTGGGAAAGACTTGCTGCCCTAGAAGATTCTCTACCTGAGACTGACCCTTAGCTTTTCCTTCAACACATTCACACTCCAAAAGAGCTACCTGGTACTCCTCGTCCAAGAGGTACTTCGAAATGTTTGAACACATAGTTTAGTAAATAGCCATAAGGGATGCCATGTTTGGCTGACTTCCAAGTCATCACCCTGTGCATATGTTCAAGGATTATAGTAGGAAGATTGATCTCCTCGAGTTCATCTAGCTTTTCCATGAGAAATAGGTTAGTAGCAGATGCTACAATTCACTTCTCTATCCTTAGTACCAGTATCTTATTGATGAACTCAAAGAATAGCTGGTATTCCCCCTTCAGAAACTTCTTTGGCAAACCTTCTCGCTTTATGTCCCCCCCATTTGTAGCATGTTTAGTGAACTCACTTGAGGGTTTGCATCATTCAATGGACCGGATCCCTTTCACAGGCACACCCAGAATAATCCCTAAGGTTTCCTCATCTAGAAAGATTTTGACATTGTTGACAGTAGTCCTGATTCCTCTATCCTCTAGAAGCTCTATCTTATAGAAACATTTGCGAACATCAGGTTAATGTAGGTATGGTGCTGGGGGTTAAAATAAATGATCCCAACTTTGAAGGGAAACTGAATAAAAAAGAGTGGACATTCCAGGTTCTGTAAGAATCTCAAGATCAAAGACTTTACCGTTTAGCACCTTTTGGTTCTCCATCTCTACTATAGTGCTTCCCTGGTCAGCTCCTTTTCTTCTACAGGCTTTTGAATACGAGGACCTGGTACCTTGATTGGTTTGGACTCCTTAGTAGCCCTTTTACTCACTTTCTTTACAGGAGATTTCTTTGTTGATTTCTAAACCTCCTTTGATTTGACTCTCTCAACCTCTGCTTCATTCCTTCTATTTTCCACATACCCAGTAACATCATCAAATTATGTATCACTAGACCTAACAGGCAAAGGAGTTGAGATGGCTTCTTCAGGCAGATGACCTTCCCTTCTTCTCTTTCTAGCCCTTTCCGTTTGAATCACATTTGCTGCTATGTCACTTCCCATGACCTTATGTATTTCACTCATGGTGCCATACTTCTTCTTGTCCCCCTTTGTGTGGGACTCAACCATCTTTCCTTTCTCTTTTCGTTTCCTCTCCTTTGCAAACTTAGCGGGCTCATTAAAATCAGTGTCAGGGACACTCTTAACTGTTTCTAGATCTTGGACACCCACTGTCAAGATGTTAGCACCTCGAACTCCTTTTCTGCTCCAAACCAAGGGAACTTCTTTTTTTTCTTCGTCCTCTTTCTCACTTTCAACATCAAATGACTTAGGAGTTTGGTCAAACACTGGTTGAATATTGTAAGGGACCTGTTTCGGCGACGTTAACTTCTGTTCTAGCAAAGTTGGTTGAACGTCACCTCTAAGGGAAGCCAAACTTTGTACAACCACTAATTCGGCTGCCACTACTAGGATATTTGACTCAGGGCCCTTTCTTTTTGGAAAATCCTCATCAAATAGTCGTTTAGACATGGTAGAGGACACAACCATGGACACCACTTCCACTTCTTCTGTAGGAGGGGCAACACTGGGTTTCACAACCGATTGGGCCTCTGAGTGTTGGGATTTCTTTTTGGATAGAACCAATGTTGGAGAGGAGGGAATATTTTCTCTAGATGGAAGAGCATAAGATGCCACCACTTCAGTGTGAGGTGTGATTGATTCACCTGTCTCGCCAACTCCACAGACTAGTGTCGAAGGAGATTCTTTTGGGGGAGGAATAGAGAAATTGAAAGAACATGGGTTTTCAATTTCTAAGGGAACGGGAAACTTTGAAGATGAAGAAGAGTTAGTCATTTTGATGAGAAGAAGGAACGGTTTTTACAAAAAGAGTAATGAATCACAAAAGAAGATTTAGGAAGAGATTAGGGTGTTTGGATTCACTAAAAACAGTTGTATTTAAGCTCAAGAGGGTATCGGGTCCCTGAAAGGTAGCGACTCTTAGATTTAAAGTGAAAAGACGTGTGAAACTGATGCAATGAATGGGTAAGGGACACGTGACAGTGACCATTGACAGACACACAGTGTAGCATAAGTGATACTAACGTCTCGAGGACCAGGTCCCATTTGGTATATAGCCCTGCATGTATGGTTAGATTTTCCCTTCTGTCAACATGCCATGAGTATATACTTGTAGTAAGGTACCAAAAGTGAATTCTCAAGCAAGTATATATACCTTCCTTCCTTAACATAATCAAACTGGAAGATTTTGTGTAAACTTGTTATGGAATCAGGTTATCTTGTGCATCCCCAACCTCAGTTTATTTTTAATGAAGCATTCTCTACTTAACGACTTTGTAAAGATATCAGCCAGCTAATCTTCTATCTTGCAGAAACTCATCACCACATTTTGCTTCTCAACATTGTCCCATAGGAAGTGATGCCTCACATCTATGTGTTTTGTCCTCTTTTGTTGAATAGGGTTCTTGGCCATGTTCATTGCACTAGTGTTGGCACATATTAGAGGAATAGTGTCTATGAGAACACCAAAGTCTTCCAGTTACTGCTTGATCCATAGGAGCTGAGCACAACATGATGCAAAAGCCATATACTCTTCTTCTGCTATAGACAGTGCCACTGAATTTTGCTTCTTAGTACGTCTCCCAAGAAATCAGTGACGATCCTAGGAAGTGTGCCATGCCTGATGTGCTTTTTCGATCAACAAGAAAACCTGCATAATCAGCATCAACATAACCAATTAGATCAAAAGAGTCACCAGTAGAATAGAAGAGGACCAGGTCCTAAGTTCCCTTCAAATATCTCAGAATTCGTTTGGCTGCCTTCAAGTGTGATTTCTTTAGTTCTGCTTGAAACCTTGCACGCATCCCTACATTGAAGACTATGTCAGGCCTGCTTGAAGTGAGGTACATAAGTGACCCAATAATTCCCAGGTACATGATTTGATTAACCTCAACTACATCTTTATCCAGATCAAGTTTCACACTCGTGCTCATAGGAGTATCAAGGACTTTTGCCTCAAGCAGATTGAACTTTTTGAGCAATTCTTTTATATACTTCTCTTGACATATAGATGTTCCCTAAGAAGACTATTTGATCTGCAGTCCTAGGAAGAAAGTAAGCTCCCCCATCATGCTCATTTCAAATTGACTACTCATCAAATCAGCAAACTCTTTGCACAGTGAATCTGAAGTAGCTCCAAAGATGATGTCATCTACATATATTTTAGGAACAAAGTATTATTAATTTTACCTCTTTTGAATCCATTTGCAAGGAGGAATTTCGACATGCGCTCATACCAAGCTCTGGGAGCTTGCTTTAGACCATACATAGCTTTATCCAACTTCAGCACATGGTTTGGGAGATCAAGATCTTCAAAACTTGGAGGTTGTTTAACATACACCTCTTCTTTCAAATTCTTGTTCAAAAAGGCACTCTTGACATCCATTTGAAATAGTTTAAACTCCATGCGGGCAGCAAAGGCTATCAAGATTCTAATAGCTTCCATTCTGGCTACAAGAGCAAAGGTCTCGTCATAGTCAATCCCTTCCTCCTGATTATATCCTTGCACCACAAGTCTTGACTTGTTTCTAGTAATGATCCCATTCTTATCAAGTTTGTTTCTAAAGACCCACCTAGTCCCAATAATGGTTCTGTTGAGAAGTCTGGGGACCATGTGCCATACTTTGCTTATCTCAAACTGATGTAGTTCTTCCTGCATTAATCTCACCTAATCTGCATCCAGTAAAGCCTCTTTGATATTCTTAGGCTCGATGGTTGATATGAAGACTGAATATGCACCTAGATTTCTTGTTTTGGATCTAGTTTGTATTCCATAGTCAAGTGGAGAGATGAGATTGTCCAGTGGATGTGACGATTGATGTTTCCATCCGGACTTTCTAGTTTCTCTTCTTCAATATCAGTATAAGATTCACCTTCTTCACATTCTGGATTTTGAGATAATGCCTCCTAAGCTGAACTAGAGGGACCAGGTTCTTCTGTGAGTTCTACACTGTTTTCCCTTGCACCTTGTTTGCTTCTAGGATTTTGGATTGCCTTGTCCTGTTTTCCCTTAATCAGCCTCTCCAATTTAGTGTCTTCTTTGTGTTCATCATTGCTCTTATCATTAGACTCATCAAATTTCACATGCATGCTCTCTCCAACACATAAAGTTCTTTTGTTAAAAACTCTGTATGCCTTGCTGTTAGAAGAGTACTCGACAAACACCCCTTCATCACTCCTGGCATCAAACTTGCCAAGGTCATCCTTTCCATTATTCAGTACAAAGCATTTGCAACCAAATGGCTTTAGATGAGCAGTTGAAGATTTTCTATCATTCAACAACTCATAAGGTGTTTTCTTAATCATGGACCTGATAAGACACCTATTTTAAACATAACAGGCTGTGTTGACTGCTTCTGCCTAAAAATTCATTGCTAGCCCTGAGTCAATCAACATGGTTCTAGCAATATCCACCAATGTTCTGTTCTTCCTTTTAACAACTCCATTTTGCTGGGGAGTTCTTGGTGCAGAGAAGTTGTGATGGATTCCATTTTCAACACAAAAGTTTTCAATTTGAGAGTTTTCAAACTCTGTGCCATAGTGAGATCTGATGCTAGCTATCTTGTAGTTTATCTTTAATTAAATTGCTTTGGCAAAGGTGATCAAAAGTCCGGTTGTCTCATCCTTAGTCCACAGAACCATGTTCCAGGTGAACTTGGAAAAATCATCAACAACTACCAGAATATACTTCTTACCTCCTCTGCTTTGAACTCTAACAAGTCCACATATATCCATGTGGAGAAGTTCTAAGGGTCTGGTTGTGCTCACACCTTTATTGGTTTTGAAAGATAATTTTGTCTGTTTCCCTTTTAAACAAGTATCACAGACTTTATCATCAGAAAACTTCAACTTTGGCAATCCACGGACCAGGTCCCCTGCCGCAAGCTTGTTCAACAAGGATGTACTCACATAACCCAATCGCCTATGCCATAGATTTGCATTGTCAGCTTGAGAACTTAGACATGAAAGACTGTCTCCTTCTACCGAGTCAAAATCTGTAACATACATATTTTTTACTCTTTTTGGCAGACATAACCAAACACCTATCAGACATGAACTTAACTTCATTACCACTGTCGCAAATTTGGGATACACTCAAGAGATTGTATTTCAAACCATTCACATAATGTACATTTTCTATGGAATGATCAGTTGTTCTTCCTATCTTGCCAATTCTGAGAATGAAACCCTTCTTCCCACCATCAAACAACACACCAACGCCATGGTTTGCTTCGAAAGAGAGGAAGTTTAGAGTGTCTCCATTTATGTGCCTTGAGCATCCACTGTCCATGTACCAGCACTGACCGTTTCCTCTCTTCTGCATAAGGACCACTTATTAGACTTAGAAACCCACTTCAGATAGAGTTCCCAAAAACTGTCAAAAGGCTTAATGAGAAACCTTCCTGTCCATGGGGGCAAAATGTTCTTCCTAAAATGGTAGCTGGACCAGGTACCTTTTTCTTTATTACAACAACTTTTCTTGATTTAAGAAACTTCTCCTCCTTTTCTTTTACTTCTCTTAGAATCTCACATTTTTCTTTCAGATGACCATTTCTTCCACAATGGGTACACAAAAGATTGTCAGAGACAGACACATATTTACTGTGAGGATTGTAGGGAGGCTCTATCTGTCTACAACCTAACCCCTTTTCACTGTTGAACTTCTGATTTGCTAAGTTGGAGAGTATCTTAGACGAATCAGTCCATTTGAGGGAGTGGTTTAACTCTTCTTTGATCTTACACAGATCCTTTACTAGTTAAGAGTTCCTTTTAAGGGAGGCAACTAACTTAGACTCAGAGGTCTTCAGTTTCTCTTCTAGCTCAACCTCAAAGTTACAGAGTTTTTGCTTCCCACCCTCAGAGGTACCAGGTTCCTTGTTGGGTTGCAAACTACCAGTCTCTAGGATACCTATCCTAACACTTATTTCAGACATTTGAGAGTTAAGAGCTGAGTTTTCATCCTCGCACAAACTCAAGGTTTTGCTTATCATCAAATTTTTAGAAGTTAATTCATCAACTGAGTCAATTAATACAACAACAAGTTTTCTCAATCTTTTAATAGAAAGAGCGTCTAGGTCATTTTTGAGATCGAAAAGGGTTACCTCATCTACATCCTCTTCATCGTCAGATTTTGCCATTAGTGAGGAAATTGAATTGAACACAATTTCATCATCTTCGACAGCCATCATCGAGACATCTTCATGGACATCTGCCTCTTCCTCGGATTCGCTGGATGCATTTCCCCAGATAGCCAAGGCTTTATTCACTAGTTGATCAGCATGACCTTTTATCTTGGCATAGTCTGGGACCTGGACCCTTCTTCGAGGTCTGAAGTCCTGAGTTTCCTGCTTCTGACTTGAATAGTCCCTCATAAAATGACAAGGTTTTCCACATTTATGACAAAGATCAATTGCATTTGCTGCTCTGCTGTTCGAGCCCTTCTGTTGAAAGCTTCCATGCTTCTTGATAATCTTTTAGAACCTTCTTGTGACATATACCATTTCATCCTCTTCCTCAGTCCCATCATTTGAAGATGTTTTCAAGGCCACTGATTTTTCCTTCTTTCCCTCCTTCATGGTTGACCCCTGTTGTTTGTTCATCTCATAGGTTTGGAGATTTCCAATCAGTTCATCCATTGTGAGCACCTTCAGATCTTTTACTTCAGTTATAGCATTCACTTTACTCTCCCATGACTTGGTAAGTACTTTAAGAATCTTTCGAACTTGTTTTCTTGGTGGAATAGGCTCCCCAAGACATCTTAGTTCGTTTGTTATGGAAGTGAATCTTGAATTCATTTCGTGAATGGTTTCACCTTCTTTCATACAAAAGTTCTCATATTTAGTCGTAAGCATATCGACCTTAGACTCCTTCATTTGTGTCGTTCACTCATGGGCTATTTTGAGACAGTCCCATATCTCTTTGGCTGTCTCACAAGCGAAATTTTGTTGTACTCGTATGAGCCAATTCCACATATCAGAATCTTCTTCGCTTTATAGTTCTTCTCTATATTTTTCCTATCCGTTTCATTGTATTCCTTTCTGGTTTTGGGAACCATCTTAGTAAGCTCTCCATATGTTACCTCTCTTGTGGGAATGTAAGGTCCATCAAGAATCATGTCCACAACTCAGTGTCTTCAGCATTGATGTAGTCATGCATGAGATTCTTCCACCAACCATAAAACTGTTCGTTGAAACGAAGTGGTCTGGTGGTTAACTGACCTTCTTCCATGTTGGGTGGAGCAGCCATTCCTTCAGGATCTTTTCTTTTCTTGGTGTTACCCAAATAGAAAATTGAAGCTCTGATACCACTTGTTGGAATGTATGCATCCACAAGTTATGATAGAACCAGGTCCTTAGTACGATTACAATAATAGAAAGTAAATAAGTACTGAAAGTAAATATGGCACACACAACTTTACGTGGAAATGTCCTTGCTCAAGGGAGTAAAACCACGACCTTTCTCATAGGATTTTCAAAATGGTTTTACTAAACTTAACAAGCTAAAGTAAAACCCAGTTTACAACATACACGAGATTAACCTACTAATCTCTACCCTGAGTAATACACTATCACTCAATGAGCCAAAGCAGTGCCTGCATTGCCCACTATACTAAAACAACTGATTAATATAGACTTTAGAGTAAGACACAAAGTTTCCCTTAACTAAGTTCTTACAATGATTCACCCAAGGTTGAAACATTTCTATCACAAGCGAAATGAATCCTACAATATAAGTACAAATACAAGCAATCAAAGTAACAGCTGGTTCAGGAAGCAATAATGCAATCCATTAGGTCCCTTGCTGTTTTGAGGCTTGAATCTCTCTCTTTGCATAAATAAATGATTTGTTGTTTGAGATGTTGAATTTATCAACCATGAAGAGTTATTGACCGATGTACAAACAATCTCGTCCTTTCTAATTGGTGTGGTACACTAATGACCTCACCAAACTCTGACGCGACCGCTTGCCAGCTGTATAACATATGGTCCTGGACGAGCATACTCTGTAGAGGACCGAGTCCATGCACATGTGAGGACATCATCAAAACATCTGGGAGCATTAAGACTTATCAAAACAGATTCGGAAGGTCTGCAGCAGCAAGAAACTCTTGAAACATGCATGAGGTATCAAGTGAGATGAAGGCCGAGTATTTCCCTTCAAAAAAGGATGTCATTTTGTAAAATGAAGAACCTACATATATGTACATTCTGATAACTGGAGTAATGGACCTTATATCATACATGAATGGAATGGATCAGGTAGTTGGCTAGTTGATACGGGGGCTAGCTGTTTGTGGAGAAGTTGGTGTTCTTTGTTGTAAGTGTCAACATTTTAATGTTTGAATCAAAAGAATATCCCATACTTCATTTTTCAACGATATTGTTAAAGCAAATGTAGGAGACATGACAATAATCATGAACAAGCTCCTTAAGCATTTGAAATACCCAATGATTACAATAGTATTAGCAAATATAGAATATAGTCATGGGTCTTTCTACAGTCCTTGATTTTTACTCTGTTGGAAATTCGAAGTTGAGTAAAGGCCTTTTCACAAGCTAGGCTTGACCTGCACTTCCCTGTCTAGGAGTGCATTCTAGAAATATAGTTGGAAATTAGTATGTCGACCAGTACTTGAACTAAAGATTGTGTCAAAAGAGAAAGGAAATGACTCTAAAAGACAAGTCGAGAGGGATGCATGCTCAAACAAATACAGTTCAAGCCAAATGTGAATCAATATAGAAAGAGAGAGGCTGGAACGAAGTAGCTCGCCTAAAATAAAAGGAACAAAGAACTCGGGCTGAGATTGTTGGAAAAGAGAGGCAGGACCCGAGGCACTTGCTAACGAGCAGGCAGGAATTGTTAAGATCGTATGAGATGTTGAGTATCTGTGCTTAAATCTTTCGTTTAAACTCTTATTGATTTTCTCAAAAAATCTCAAAAGTCTATTGCGTTGATAGTAGCATTGCTTATCTTCATCTATGCGAAATTAAGAACAAGTTGTCGTCCGTGTTACTTGTATCAATTTCAGTCAAGTATTTGAAGGAAAACACTCTCACTATAGGATTACTAGTGTCATTCTTCCTTCTCTTGGTGCGACCATAATAATCGCAAAATTAAGCTCCATCACTACATCATGGGATGCATTTTGGGTGCTTCTTGTTTTATATACCGATCAAAGTTAATTTCTAGAAATAAGGTATAAGTTGAGTCACTATTTGAGAAACTTATCCCATATGTTAAGTCTATAAAGCTTTAAAAGGATTTAAAAAGTCATATTAATAATTTTCCCTTTTTTGAAAAAAATTTGGAGAGGCAAAAAGAGAGTCCTAAAGTCATTAAACCTTAACACAAATCATCTAATAAAATATACGCTCTATAATGGAAGGGTTTCAAACCTAAAAATAAAATAAAAACACGTTCAATCAGAAGAACGAACATGAATCTATCAATTCCCGAAGAAATTATGTTTGAAATATTCTCATGGTTTCCGGTCAAGACTTTATTGCGTTTCAAGTGTATTACAAGTTTTTTTAAGTCTCTAGTCTTGGAATCAGATTTTGTGAATATCCATACCTGTCGTTCTATGAGTTGTCTTGGTGGAATAAAATTCGTTTTATATGAATGTGAAACAGTTTTTAGCATTGCTGAGCAAAGAGAAGATGAAAAATACTCTGCTCCATTTTTTGCAAATTGTGAGATTTAATGACATATATGTCCAAGGCTTTGCATATTCCCCATTGGATTACGTTAATGGTTTATTTTTCCTTTGGGAACTGTTATCTACCTGTCCTGCTGCAATTTTCAATCCGAGTACAAGAGAAGTAAGATTTCTTTCCAAGATAAATGAAGAATATTCTACGTGTAACTATTCATTAGGTTTTGAGCCCGAAGAAAAGAAGTTCAAAGTTTTTTTTACAACATATAAAAGGTACAAAAAAAGACACCGGGTTATCACTTTAGGCATAGACGAATCATAGAGAGAGAAAAAAGAATTTCCTTTGTTATTCCATGTTTAAAGCCTAGTGTTTGCATTGATGGAGTTATCTATCTGTTTAATGATCGTGCTATAGCTGCAATTGATGTTATATCTGAAAAATCCAAACCTGTTGCATTGTGGAATGCACCTCATTTGTCGATGTACTATTATGAGTTGATAGAGGTGAAGGGTAAATTAGAAGTCATAGATTACAAAAAATGGGTAAGTGGATACGTGGACTTGTGGATATTAGAGCAGACTCCAATAAAAAAATGGGAGAGACATATCATTCGTGTTCCTTCAACATGGAACAATATATTACAATTGCAATCATCTAACTATAATCTTCAAATCACATCATTATGCAAAGTTAGCAATGGGGATATTCTCTTCATTGTGAACTTAAATCTGGGTGTTTTAGCGGGTGCACGTGCACTATGTGGGTCTACCTTCTCCATATAGTACATATATTGGAATAAATAATCTTTAGACTACCTAACACATACATCTAAATATCTTATCAAATAATCGAAATTAGTTTTCCTTTATTCCTCCTAACAGACCATTCTTCAAGACTCATTTAGTAGGATGTTTAGTTATTTCGAGATTGTGATATTATTTATATCTCACATTAAGTTACAATGTGTATAATTAATTTTGAGATAACCCGTTTTGACGAAATGAGCCCTAAGAGGGGGTACTAGCACATTCGAGACCCTTGTAGGAGTAGCACTTTTGGTACCCCTAAGCCGTTCTTCTCAGCACTTTGTTTCTCACTTTCTGTCACCTTCTTCACTGTTTTTTTTCAGCATAAAAAAATAAATCAGCAATAGATAAAAATGTCATATTTGTTGCCACATCTTCGTTATGGATGGGCTCAAGCTATTCTTGTTGAAGAAGAACGATTTGTAATCATTCGATTTGGCCATGATTGGGATGATACTTGTACGCAGATACCTTACAATTAACATATAATTGTCAATTTCTTGAATTTTTTATATGAAATTTATAGATTTTTTGGAAGCTAATCTATATGGTCTTATTTGGTGAATTGGGGGGGGGGGGGGATAAGTATACTGATTAAGTTTATGTTATTTGTAGTTTTTATGATTTGACAAACCATGGGACCTTGTAAAGGGACCTGCTCCTTGTGACAATATACACACAAATGCTAGGTTGTAAAAAGTACAATTGGTTGGTGCTCTGTCTCCAACTATGGCAGAAACCTCGGCCAATGGCGTGGCCTCGAAGGTTTTGTCTATTCTTCATAAAGATTATGTCCAATAGACACAACCTCAGTTTTGCAACTTGAAAACTCTCAAGAACTCTTGCAAAGGCTAACACTGAAGAGAAGTATCATCCTCAAGAACAACAGGGACCTAATAGAGATGAAAGCTATCTAGTTGTCTTAAGATTATATCTTCCGTACTTACATTGTAAATCTGTTCCTAATCTATAAAGGATTTAGATCTTATGTTCGTTTGTAAAAGTCTAAATCAGGTAAGGCTAACTGATTTAGTGGGCAACATTGTTTGCTGCTTAGTCAAATTCTACGTCATCTAAGAGTTAGTTGATTTAGTGGGCAGTGTGGTATCTGCTTAGTTGAATTCTAAGTTGTCTAGTGGTGATAGCTTAGTGGGCAGTGTGGTATCTGCTTAGGCTCAATAAGTAATAGAGTTATTACTTAGTTGTGAGATTAATAACTTCTTCTCACTTTGGCTGTAAGTGTGTTTCACTTTTGCTTGAAGAGATTAGTGGAAACAGTTGAAAATCCTGTGAGACAGGCCGTCGTTTCGCTCCCTTGAGCAAGGAGGTTTCCACGTAAAATGCTTGTGTTGTGTTCTCTTTATTGTTTACTCTTCATTACTGTTCTTACTGAGTCAAGGGACCTGGTCTGTTGACTGATAGTGGACGCACACATTCTTTCAATTGGTATCAGGGCAGGTGCTCTCTAGCTGGTTAACACCAAGAGAGATATTCCTGTAAAAGAATGGATGATCCATTGAACCTAAAAGAAGGATAATCATCAACATGACCACCTCGTTTCAATGGCCAGTTCTGTAGTTGGTGGAAAACAAGGATGCACGACTATCTAATAGCTGAAGACAATGAGTTATGGGATATAGTGTTGGATGGACCATTCATTCCAACCACTGAAGTGAAAGATGCCGAAATCATAAAATTCGTTCCAAAGACTCATCAACAGTACAACGAGGCAGACAAAAAGAAGATCAAGAAAAGTTACAGAGCTAAGAAGCTGCTAGTGTGTGGTATAGGTGCTGAAGAATACAACTGCATCTCTGCGTGTGAGTCAGCAAAACAAATATGGGACTGTCTAAGGACAGCTCATGAGGGCACAGAGCAGGTGAAGGAATCGAAGGTGGATATGCTGACCACCCAATATGAGAACTTCACAATGAAGAAGGGGGAAACTATTCATGACATGCATATAAGATTCTCCTCCGTAACCAACAAGATAAGATATTTGGGAGAACCTATTAGCTCCAGTAAGCAAGTCAGGAAGATTTTTCAAATCCTTCCCAAGTCATGGGCAAGCAAAGTAGATGCCATCACCAAAGCAAAAGACTTGAAGGTTCTGACGATGGATGCTCTCATTGGAAATCTTCAGACTCATGAGATGAATAGAAATCAAGACACTTCAAAGAAGGAAGAAAAGAAAGACAAGTCTCTAGTCCTCAAGATCTCACTAGGCGAAGTCTCCAGTGAAAGAGGATGACATGGCTTATCTCACCAAGAGATTTCAAAAATTTGCGAGAAAACATGGAGGTTTTCGAAAAGGAGGGAACCCTCCTCATGCTGTAACAGTAAGTGACCTATGTCATAAGTGCTGAAAGGCGGGACACTTTATAAGAGATTGCTCGATACTCAAAGCTGAAACCAAAGAGTATCAAAGACTTGGAGGTGAAAAAGACAAGAGGAGGTACCTAGTACCTGAGAAAAATGCAAGAAAAGCTGCAGCTGACTATGTCATGAAGAAGGCTCTTGCTGTCTGGGGAGACTGTTCAAGTGAGTCAGGAGAATCAGAATGTCCTGATGATGCATCCATGTTGGTTGTTCAAGATGATGCTAACATATTTGATGGCCTGTTCGCCTTCATGGCAAAATTAGATTATGAGGACAATAAAGAAAAGGTAACTCTCCTCGACCTTAAACAAAACTTGAATACTTATTCTGTTAGAAGGTTGAGAGATTTAGTTGATGTTCTAATAGACTCTGTCATAGAGTTAACGGCAGAAAATGACTCTATGAAAAACAATCTAGATAGTCTTAGTGAAGAAAAGACAGTGATGACTGTCCACATGTCGATTATTGAGGAACAAGTGACAGGTCTAGAAGTTGAAAATCTAGAACTCAAGGAACAATTGAGCATAATGAATGAGAAATCTGGGAAAAGAAAGGGGAGGCCACTAGCCTACAAATAGAGCTAGAAGCCAATCTAAACACTGCTGAGACCAGACTTGCTCTATCCTTGGAAACAAATGATCAGATGGAGAGGGACCTGATCCGTATTAGAGAAGATCTCAAAAATTCTCTAAAATGGACCAGCTCCACCAAGCTACTTTCCAACATCACCAGTCAAAGCAACTACAACGGAAAAGGATTAGGTAGCTTGAACATTAATCTTCCCTACAATCCCCACAGTAAATATGTATATGTGTTATATAATACCCATGATAAAAACGAATACTTTATTAGATTCCATTCAGGAAAATGGAACGAAGCACATAAGAAATATGCAACGGTGGCCCATGAAATGCTTACCATCGTTAAATGTGTCTTAAAATTTCTGGATGATCCATACAACCAGAAGTTTTTAATAAAAACTGACATGCAATCAGTTAAATTCATGTTTGATAAAGACTTTAAACATGATGCTTCAAAGTTGATATTTGCCAGGTGGCAAGCACAATTAGCCCCTTTCGACTTTGAAATACAATATAAAAAGGGGGTGGATAATGCTTGCCATCTCGCAAACATCTGCTTAGAAACATCATGTTTGCAATCTTTGTTAAACATAAACCTAGCTGCTTGGCAATCAGTTTTTATTAAAAACTTTTGGTTATAAAGATCTCCTTGAAATTTAAGAACACATTTCACGATAGCTAAAATTTCTTTAGCTACAGTGCCATAATTTCTCTGGGTCGTATTCCATTTGCCAGAGTAGAATTGAATGATATAATTACGTTTATTATCAAGACAATATTGAGTCAATACTCCACCATATCCTATATCTGAAGCAGCAGTTTCTACTGTTTTTGCCCTATTTAGATTGGCCAAAGATAAACAAGGAAGGTTTTTAACCTTCTCCTTAATCCTCTTGACTGCTTCAGTATGATCATCTGACCAAGCCTTAGGATTATTTTTTAATCTATCATATAAAACAGTTTTATCTTTCGCCAAATCCTTTATAAAAGGAGCGATATAATTAAGACTCCCAAGAAATTTCTGCAACTGAGTCTTGTTAGTAATAACATCAGGAAATTTAGAACCAAATTCAATACTTATATTGATAGGACTAATATTTCCTCTTTCAATATTATGACCAAGAAATCTGACATTTGTTTTAAACAAAGCCAACTTCGGTTGAGATAAAACTAAACCATTTTGAATAATAATATTTTTAAACAATTCTAAATGTTTAAAATAAGTTTCTATATTTTTAGAAAAAACTAAGATATCATCTATATAAACAATTATAAAATTGTTGTATGGCATGAAAATATCATTCATAGTTTTTTGAAATTCAGAAGGAGCATTTTTTAGTCCAAATGGCATCACATTCCATTCAAATTGCCCCATTGGCACATTAAAAGCGGTTTTGAATCTATCGAACTCAGCTATCTGAATCTGCCAATAACCTGATTTCAGATCAAATTTAGAAAATATGATAGCATCATAAACCCTATATAATAAATCCTTTTTATTAGGAGTGGGATACCTGATCCATCATAATGCTTTATTAAGCGGTTTATAATTTACTACCAGCCTAGGTGCTCCTCTTTCCTGTTCTGCATGTTTATTAACATAGAACGTTGTACAAGACCAAGGTGACTTTGATTGCCTTATTAAGCCTTTCTGCAATAAAGAACTTATTTCCTTTTTGCATAACTCCAAATATTATGAGTTCATTTGACAGGGCCTTGCCTTGGTTGGAATATTATTCTCATCAAACTCATCCTCATATGGAAGACTAACTACATGCTTTTTCCTGTTCCAAAAAGCATTAGGGTGATCTCCACAAATATCAAGAGAGAACTGATTAGCTAAAATAACAATCTTTTCCTGTAATTTAGGATTTTGCAAAATATGGTCAACTTCAATACTATTAATTTCTTGTTTTATAAAATTACCCTGATTACTTTTTGAAATCAATTTTGCTGTCAAATCATTTATCATCCTAGTAAATGGTTTCGTAACAAACTCAAGTATAAAAGGTTTGTTATTCCAAGTACCAATAATTTTATTATTATACCAATGAGTAAGTGGGAAAATATCATTGATAAAAGGGACGGCCAAAATAATTTGATTGGTGATAATTTTTACCAAAACAAAGCTCTGAGGAACACAACTCTTTCCTTTACAAATAAAAGCAGTAGGTAATTTAAATTCAATATTCGTTTTGCTACCATTAGCAGAACGAAGGCTATGAGTAGTTTTATGAAAATATCTTGAAGGTATGAGACCTTCTTGAATACAATTTAAATCAGCAGCACTATCAATAAGAGCTATAAACTCTTTTTTATAATTATAATCTATAAGGAGAGTAATTTTAGTGTAAAACTTTTGAGATGTAAAAGCTTTAAGACTGTATAAAAAGTCTTTCTTATCATTTTGTTAATAAAGATTTTCCATAAAATCAAGACTGTTATTTTCTCCTTCAAGAGAAGATGATGATTCAGAGGCATTACCCAATTCTTGAAGACTTTGAATAGCATCGAGTCTTACCTCTGTCACGACATTCTTTTCTTTTAGTCGAATAATTTCTTCTTTGAGATTATCAATCTCTTTCTTTAAATCACTGATAGTAGTAGGAGAACTTATTAATTTTCTCCTTTCCAACAAAAGGTTTTTTACCTCTACCATGGTATATGAACCTTCTTTGGTTGGAATTTCCTTAGGAGTATGATCCTCCTTAAGAATATGATCTTTTTATTTAGAGTCACTGATTTTATCAATAATCTGAGCTCTAATTTATGGATCTTTAATACTTTGTGAGATCTCTAATACTTTGTCATTATCAATGACATTGAGGCTCAATTCTTTAAATTGAGAATAGATCTTATAAAGATCATCTTCCTCATTATCCTTTTCACATGCCATTCCTTGTTGGCAAGGTGAACATTCATCTTCAGAAGTTATATAATCTTCTTGCTGAAGAGCCTTAAGATCTTCGCTAGTTGAGGATGATCCTTCACTACTATTATCATCAGATTCTGATCTTTCTGAATCAGAATTGAGCATAATCTTATAAAGAGAATCTCTAATATTGTCATCTATATCAAGGTTTTTAATATTTTCCTTGGCTCGACAATCTTTGGCATAATGGCCAAATCTTCCACATTTGTGGCAAGTATCTGACTTGTTATAATTCTGGCGATACTTTTTCTTCCTCTTAGAAGAGTCTCCTTTTCCTTCTTCTGCTCTTCTAAGTTTCTTCTCAACTTTTTTCTGTTTCCATTTTTCATAATATTTCTTGGAAGACTTCTTCTTTTTAGGAGTATATTCATTTTCTTTAGATTTTTGCTTAGGAATATCAAATGTGAATTGTTCGCAAAATTCTCCTAATTGCTTTCTTTCATTCAGGCGATGTCGCTTGATCTGTTGATTCAACTTAATTTCATTGCATAATGCTAATCCTTCCTTGACGCAAGCACTTATAAGCTTACCATAAGTATAGTCATCATCGTTAATACTATGATTTTCTCCTCTAATTGCCTTCCTGACCCTTTCTGCAAATAGAGTTGGTAATCCATCTATAAACTTGGATATCCAGTGAGTGCTATTACACTAGGGTAACTCCATGACTCTGCATAATAAAACATCTTTATAATACCTAAATGATGTAAGGGTCTTACATCTCAGGTTTTGTAGAAGAGTCCTTATGGTCTCACTTTATGGTCTCACTATTATCTGACCATCTTCCAGAGAAATATTCGATAATATTCAGAACTAGTGTATAAACTGTTTTTTGAGTAAATTGTTCTCCTTCTTGTTTTACTGCTAGAAGGACCTTATCTCTCTGATCTTGATTGAGATAATTATCCCACCAACCTTTCAATTGTCCTGTGAAACCAACTGTTATCATATCGGCAATAGTCTTATCACTATTTTTATTGGTTTTACAGATAGTACTGTACATTAGCATTCTATGGAAAGTTGTATAAATCTGTCTGTCTGTGTAACCATCTATGTTCCATTCATAGATTTCTTTACCATTATAACTATTAGTTATAATGTGCTCATGTTCTTCTAACAGAACATATTGTGAAGTAGGTCGAGGATAATAGTACATCCTTTGGACCGGTTTCCTAGCATATCTTTTTGATATTTTATTAATATCATCATAAAATTCTTTCTTACTGCTAGGTTCTCCTTCTAAGAAATTTTCAGCATCTCTCGGCTGAACACCACCACCCTTGAATTTCCTTTCCAAGAAATTCTCAAGATCTGAATAATCCTTAATCTTCAATCTCTGGCGGAGGTTGTAAGCTCCTATGAGCATCTTTCTCTTTTCCTTTCGACTTAGTAGGCAATAAAGATATTAGTTTATCAACTTTATTATGTAGAGAAACAATATGTTCACCCAGAATACTCATATAAATAATTGCATAATTCTGTTGCTTAATCATGGCATCAACATGCATAGCCATAACTAAAGCCGTATCATTTTCAAATAAAAAGCATTAAAATTAACAATCTTATCATTCTTATTAATTTGAAAAGACTGTTGCGGAGGAAAAATTGATTTAGTAATTTCTCCATTGCTTAAAGTAAAATCTCTTTCAAGTATAGAAATGTAGTTATGAACATGTTTACACATAAACCATGGAACAAATGCAACTAAACGATTTATTCCAGAATCAATTAAATCCTTATAAAATTCTTCTTGAAAATCATATTGTTCTTCTTTAGTAAAATTTTTGAAGAACCATTTTCTAAAATCAAAAAATAAGATTTGCTGATCTGGAAATTTCAGAAATTGAACATTTGAATGATGGAACTGTTAAAATAAGATTTGTTGATCCTGTTAGTATGCATGATAGTATCGATAATCGTAGTATGTCTTCTCGTATGATAAGATCAAATTCTTCATATATTTCTCCTGTTGATTATATTGTATAGGTTCCTTCTCGCGCATCTACTTCTCAAATTAGAGAAACTTATAGATGTGATAATATAAAAATTGATAAAGATAATATTGCTCAACCTATTCATAGGCCTAGCCCATATTTAGATATAACTGAATCTGAAATGAATTTTCCAGATGGAATAACTGGTTAATATTTGTTTATGATGTCTAACAAAATTATTGATTTTCAAGAAGAATTTTATAAGGATTTAATTGATTCTGGAATAAATCGTTTAGTTGCATTTGTTCCATGGTTTATGTGTAAACATGTTCATAACTACATTTCTCCATTTCTTAAAGTAAAATCTCTTTCAAGTATAGAAATGTAGTTATGAACATGTTTACACATACCTTGTCGTTACCAAACAACATTCTTTATTAATAACTCCGTCCAAAGTACAACAAGCTTACACAATTTTTTAACAAAAGGAGAAACTAAGAGAAACTAAAAGAGAGAAGGTGGTTCTAAAACCTGCTCCTAAAGAAATGAAAGACAAGCTTATTTATAGAAAGAAAATAAAACAATGAGCATCTCTGTACAGTAGTACTGGGTCCCATCTATCCCCTAAATAGTGTATTTACTATTGAAGAACAGTATATCTACTGTTGATAGATGCCTTCTTGATAAGATAATATTATCTTATCTTTACATCTTATCCTTCTTTTTCAATTCTCTAAGGAAATCTTCCGCTTTAGACAACATATCTTCTGCCACGATTTTCTCTGATTCACAAGGCTGGGCCTCTTGAGCATCATCTGCGACATCATCACTCGTTTCACTCCTCATCGAGGTGTCTGATTTTTCATAGTGAGTAATATTGAGAAGTAGATTCTTTCTGACTTCTTCCAAATACTCCTTTATCATTTCTTCTTTATTTCCATCTTGAATGGAAATTCTCCTGGCAATATGCTTGACGGAGTTGTCAGCAACTACTCCTTTGTGAGGTATAGTACCATAATCTTGGATTTTTTGAGAAATAGAGTCCAACAATTCTTGACCATATAATGATTTAGTCTTGGGATCCTTCTGCATTAATTTATCCCAGAAATTATTATATTAAGTTCGATATAAACACGGAATTTGTTCTTCGGTAAAGCCTACTTCTGGAGTCCATTTATGGATCCATGGAATTGAGAATTCTGTGAAGAAATAAATTTGTTCAATTTGTTCCATATAACAAATATGATCTGAGTGGTATAAATCATTAAGGTCTGATGAAACCTTAACCTAGTTTTTGTATAATCTTAAAAAGGGATCAGGCAAAATCTTTGTCGTTGGACCGTGGTATGAACACCAATTCAAGAACCAATTAAGGATCGGGTCAACAAATATTCTTTCACAAACCTTAATGAACCAAGTATGTTTATGCCTCTCATTATTATAGTAGAGGACTTTACTGAAAGTGTTAATATAATCCCAATAAGTGAAGCTAGTAGGGACTTTGTTCAGGCTGATCTGCCTTTCTTTCATCTAGGATATACCCCATTCTTCTATTGATATAATCTGTTTTATAATAATTTTGGAGAAGTTATAAACGTTTTCGCTGGTGTTGTAACCTGAGAAGTGCTAGAATTCAACACTACCCGTGTTCATCAAGATGGTCTCGTAATATGAGCGGGTTTTGTATGATTCACCCGGGAAGTATAATACTTTAAGTAAATATCGCTGGAATATCATCTAGGGTTCTTCTTTCCTCTGAATCTCAGAATTTTTGAGAAGAAATATCATTTCTTTCTTTGCTACTTTTTCATACGATCTGATTTCAACAATATTGTCTTTAGCAATAGAGGCAAAAGTATCATTTTGCTTCTAGGACAAATAAGCCTGTAGTTCTGCATATAACGGACTACCTTTTGGGATATCTTCCAGATGTACGGACGATGATATTGCCTTTTGAGATACTTTAGAGTTTATCAAACTCATGCCTCCTCGATGTAAAATCGGGGAGTTTGATGAGGACCCGTATGAAGATCCTGATGATGATCCGGGGAATGATCTTCCCCTTGCATGGGAGTTGTTTCCCTTTCCTTGACCCTTGGTTACCCAAGGAAGGTCCATCCTGCAAACAAAACATTTTGTTTTTGTCATCAAAGAGGTTATAACATTCATAATTATCATAGCTCTCATAGAGTGCTTCTTCCATCATTTAATTGGCGACGATATCCATCGTCATTCCGTCTATGATTCTCCATAATATACGTTCTTGTAAATCTCTGTTAAGAGGAACTGCCTTTAAAATAGTAACTAAATCTTTATCAGGAAAGAAAGCTAAGAAACCCATTGTTTAAGAAGCAAGGTATTCTCTAGATAAGAAGTCTAGGAGAGAATTTTCACTTCCCTTTTTATAATGAATTTCAAAATCAAAAGGGGCTAATTGTGCTTGCCACCTGGCGAATATCAGTTTTGAAGAATCATGTTTGAAATCTTTGTCAAACATATATATTACAGATTGAGCATTTGTCTTTATCAAGAATTTTTTATTATACAAATCATCTTGAAATTTTAAAACACATTTAACGATAGTTAACATTTCATGTGTTACCATTGCATATTTTTTCTGAGCATCGCTCCATTTTCCAGAATGAAATCGAATAAGATATTCAGTTTTATCATGAGGATTGATCTGTTTTAATATTCCTCCAAATCCAATGTTAGACGCATCTGTCTCCAAATCTTTTGCCAGGCTGGATTAGCAAGTGTTAGACAAGGCAAAGATTTAACACGAAGTTTAATATTTTTTACCAAATTGGTGAGACTATCAGTCCAAAGAGTTTTATGATTCTTCTTTAGCCTATCGTATAAAGGGGCTACATCACGAGATATTTTTTTGTAAAAAGGGGAAATATAATTTACGCTTCCCAAGAATCTCTATAACTGCGTCCTATCTGTAATAACATCTAAAATTTTTGAAGCAAAATCAATTGACCGTTGAATTGGGGTAACCTTCCCTGACAAATAAGATGTCCTAAAAATCTGACTTCAGTTTCAAATAAACTCATTTTTGGTTTAGAAATCACCAAACCGTTTTGTACAACTATTTTCTTGAAAATGTCCAAATGTTTTATGTGCATTTCAAGAGTCTTTGAATAAACCAAAATATCATCAATATAAACAATGATAAAATCCAAATATGGGTTGAAAATATCATTCATAATTTTCTGGAATTTAGAAGGAGCGTTTTTCAAACCGAAGGGCATAACATTCCATTCGTATTGTCCAAACGGGACATTAAAAGCAGTTCTATAAAAGTGCTCTTTAAATATTTGGATCTGCCAATAACCTGATTTTAAATCGAAATTAGAAAATATATTGGCGTCATATAATCTGGATAGTAAATCCTTTTTATTTGGAATAGGATACCTAATCCACTTTAAATGTTTATTTAGAGGTTTATAATTTATAACAAACTTGGGAACTCCTCATTCCTTCTCAGCTGCATTATTGACATAAAATGCAGTGCAAGACCAAGGGGATTTAGAACGTCTTATCAAACCCTTTTGTAATAAATTATCAATTTCTTTTTTGCAAAATTCAACTAATTCAGCGTTCATCTGGCAAGGGCGTGATTTTGTAGGAACATCATCCTCAGAGAAAGTATCTTCATATGGAAGGGTCACAATATACTTTTTTCGATTCCAAAAAGCACTAGGATGATCAGCAAAAATATCAATGGCCATCTGTTTGAAAATTAATTTAAATTTTTCCTGCACTTTAGTAGATTTTAAATTGTGGAATATATTCATACTAAATATTTCTAGTTGTAAAGAATTAACATGCTTTTGTTTCATATTAATTAAAGCATTAATATCACGAGAAATAGGATCAGTGATAAAAGTATAACTAATATCTTAATCTTTATAGGTAGCCGAAAAACCCTTAGTCGTGATGCTGGAGAACGAATAAATAGCATTTATGAATGGGGTTCCAAGTATAATCGTGGGTATAACTAATTTTTAACCAAGAAGAAGAAATGCGGAATGCAAACTTTATTTTGGCAAATACGCGTATTAGGCAATTTATACTTTATATCTAAAGCATGCCCTGAAGCCGATCTTACCAAATGAGTTATTTTTTCAAAATATTTCGTAGGCACGAGACCTTCTTGAATACAACTAACATCAACTCCACTATCTATCATAGCAATATCAGTTATAGAAAAAGTATTATCAATTAATGTGGTAGATTTAATATACCATTTATGAGCTATAACAACTTGCATCATTCCTAAAAACATATTTTGTCTAGGATCAATATTAATAGATTTTGCAAGAGTAGTTTCTTCAACAATATTTTTACCTTTGTTATTAGCAGACTCAATATGAGTAAGACGGTGATCACAAATAATTTGATCTTGCTTAAGAGATTTAATATCTTGCTTCAACTGTTCAATCTCTTCTTTTAGATCATTAAAAGAAGTATCCTGTATAACAACATGCTATTTATAAAGTCTATCATTGACTTTAGATAAATAATAAGGAGAAGAATATTCAAACTCATTCTTAGATTTTTCAACAATATTAGAAGAATTAGCCTTATTATTAGCAGCAAGCTGAATAATCTTTTCTTGTAACGTATTATCAGTAACTTCTTTTAAAAGTTCTATCACATTATCAGAAGTAATAGTATTAATATTCAAATTGAGATTGCAATTTATAAAATTCATCATTTTCACAAGAGCAAATATCACCTCTACACCTGCAAGCATCTATAGTTGCTGACTGAGTATTACCAGACGTTTCAGGTTTATCCATTTCGGAACCTGATTCAGAATAATCATCATAATCTGACTCAGAACCAGAGGTGTATAAGAAACTACAGATTTTATCGTGCAAATCTTCTTCTAACTCTAGAGATTTAAGCTTTTCAAGCCTACAATTTGGTGCTATATGCCCAAATTTTCCACACTTGTAGCACTTAATTTTTGTGAGATCTCGCCTGGACCTATTCTTTTGAAATCGACAAGATTTACGATGAGTTCTTCGTTCTTCTCGTTCTTCCCAAGACCTTCGTCTAGATCTTCTTTTCCTATGAGGTTTATCTGGATTAGAGTCTCTAGAATCTCTAGGTTTGGTCTGTTTACTTGAATCTGGTAAACCAAACTGAGTGCAAAAGTCTCCTTGTAACACCCCTAGATACTAACGAAGAGTCGCATGTCGATTTACCGTTGCTTAATTACTAGAATATGTTGTAGTCTCATTTTGGGAACTTGAAGTGTTGTGATAATTGCCAACTTGCTTAGCATAAATTCTTATCGTAATTTAAGGATTTGTGATGGGGTGTTTAGGTAATATTCTAATTAGAATTATGTTTAAATTTAAAAGGAGATGAGGTATATATATATAAGTGTATATGTATACATTTTGGGCAGCACACAATTTTTTGGGCAGCACCTTTGAAGGACAGCTGCCCAAGGGATAAACATCACTTGTTGACTATATATTTTCACCCCTCCTTTAGTAATTTCGTTTTCCTCAAGCCTTAGAACCTTAGAAACATATCTAAACAGAGTGTTCTTCAAAATCACAAGAGAAACTTGGCCCTTTTTGGCTGGAATTCAAGAACACACACTTCTTGTTGGTAAGTGTCGAAATCTGTTTCTGAACTGGGTAGTGTTTAGTATTATATGCATATCTCTCGCTCTGGAACTTAGTTTACAGTGATTAAATATGATTTGGAAAGCTAATTCGTAGACCTACAACTCTTATGTTTTTGTCAAACTCTTATTCAGCTGTTATAGACTCGAAATATGGGACGCAACATAGAACCAGTTCTGTCCAGATTTTGGAATTTCAAATTCTGTATGAACAGATGTTAGTGTTTTGACTATAGCTTGTTGTACAAAATACATTTTTCGGTGATTCTTGTTTTTTTGCAACCCTAAGAGATGTATCTACATATTTCATGAAGGTTATAAAGTCTAGTTTTGC
>JAJOOR010086628.1:0-12760 GCA_036250505.1 Solanum acaule | reverse complement strand
TGCTCCACAGCCAGCTGATGTTGCTAAAGCTGCTGGGAAAGAAGCAGCAGAAGCAATTGCTGAAATTTCTGATAGGTATGTTTTTCGTTTGTGCTTTTAATGAATTTTAATGTGCCATCGCTCTACCATTTAATCTATTTGCAAATTTCTGTAGTGTAATACCTGCTTTCAAGGCTGCTGCAGAGGAACTTCTATATACCTCTGAACTATCACCAGCTGAATTGCTTGCGAAGGCACTTGCCAAGGCAGCTGTAAGTATTTCTCCTTGTTACTTGTCTGACTGGGGAACCAAGTCTGGCCTTATGGTTGACAGGACTCTTCTCTTGCTTTTCCAGGGCTACTCTGAGATCAAGAGTCGTTCGCTTCTTTCTTCCATGGAGAACTGTGTTACTCTACTTCTTGAGTGCGGGAGGCCCATATTTTCACCTTCGTGAGTATTGTAAATGGTTTTCTTACTATCTCCAATTATAACAAGTCTTACCATGAAGATGAATCTCACTCAGTGAGAGCTAAATATGGCAGAGCCTATTGTTAGTTTGGTTTGAATAATTCCTCTGTTGATCTTTTGTACTTTGTTAATATGGCAGCTTTGCATATAATGTTTTGCGGGGGTTCCTATCTGAGGACAAGGTTGAATCAATCAAAGGTCTTACTTTGACAGCTGATGGAAAGGGCGCAGTTTTTGATGTATCTGCTGATGACCTGGATACATTTCTAGCCGGTATGTTTCTCCATTTCTGCAATTGATCTACCATAGGTAGTTAGAAATCATCCAAACAAATGCTACTCTAAAGCCTCATTAATTAGTGTCACTGCTTGTCTAAGCTCTTTATCATCTTTACTTTTTCCTTTCCTGATGGGGCTATGTAGGGAAGAACGTACAAGGTATAAGCTTAGAGGTAGTAAAAGAACTGCCTCGGTTACAAGAGAAAGATCAGTCAAGAGGTGGAAGATTTGGTGGTGGTCGTGGTGGCTTCTCTGACAGGAGAAACGGAGGTCGATTTTCTGGAGGCAGAGGCGGAAGAGGTGGTGGTGGGAGAGGTTATGGAAACTTAGGCCGTAGATGGTGAAGAATACAAACAATTTATTCAGACAGCTGACTGACTGTACAGGATTTCTTTCGCCCTGTCGTGGGTTCAAAATTTTGCGATGATGAAGAAAAAAATGTATATTACGGCTGCTGTTTATGGAATACTAACATTAGATTTTCCATATATAGGTTCAATTCACTTACTATTTTTTTTTATTTCTTGCTTGCCTCCTCTTCGCAGGAGGCAATTTTTTCTTTTCCAGCTTGTAATTTTAACTCAACAAATTTGTTTTTTCCTTAGTCTAAATATATATTATAAATGTAACAGTTATTATTTTCATAGAAGCTGACTCATGATTAGTAGTTGGAAATTTGATTTTGTAGTCTTTTACCAACTTAATTTTAGTTTTATGTCTTTTTTTTTCTTTTTACACGTAAGAGATTTAAACAACATTTTAAGTTGTACATAAAAGAAATAGCCTTGTTTAATAGTAATATTTTACTTTGCTTATATATGTTTTGAAGAAAATATGAATATGCCCCAAATTTCATTTGGATCAATAATCGATCATGCGGATATTTGTGTAGTTGACAGTGGAACAACACATGTCATATTTAAAAATGAGAAATATTTTTCTTACTTGCTTAGAAGAAAAGCAAATGTTACTACAATTTCTGGTAATTCAAAATGATTGAAGGCTCCGGAAGAGCTACTATATTTCTGCCTAAGGGTACAAAACTTGTTATAGAAGATGCAGTATTCTCTTCTAAATCTCCAAGAAACTTGTTAAGTTTCAAATATATCCGCCGAAATAGATATCATATTGAGACACTAAATAAAATGAATATTGAATACCTTGGTATAAACAAGTATGTCTCATCCCAGAAATGTGTTTTGGATAAATTACCAACCTTATCTTCTGGCCTATATTATGCAGAAATTAGTACGAGAAAATGGTCAAATGAACCCCTAACCTATTATCGAATTCCCAACTACACACTTATATTTTCTAGGAGTCCTATTACCCCCTTATACTAATTTAAAGTGGAATTATTTGCTCCCTAATGCTGAGGTGGCAAAGAGTGTGTAGTTCACTCTCTTTGAGAGAGTGAATTGGAATGACAAAAAAAACTAATTAAAACTTTAGTAATATTTCTTTTATTTTGGAGTAGCTTTTTGTTTTCTTTTAAAAAAAGATTATGTTTCCTTTAATTTTATTTTGTACTTTTTACGCTCTTTCTCTTCTTTCTTTGGCAGAGAAACAACACCGGCGGCGGCGGGCAACAACACCGGTGACGACGGCATTTCGATCCATCATATGAGCTTTGCTCCTCCACCTCCAGGAGGCTGCCTCATCGACCTTCTATCACTAAGCCTCTCACCTTCAAATTCACACTCCTCATAGGAGCTCCACTAAAAATCCACAAGAAATAACCTTTGTTACTCCACCATGTGAGTACATATCCATCAACCGCCAGTTCCGCTGAGAACCACCACATGAACCACCATCACCACTTTCTCTATTTTTCTCCATAGCTTCAAGATCTTCAAAGTTGGAGATGCAGATTCAACCTCGAGCACAAAATTTAAAAAGTCAGATGTTCATCTTTTTCCAAATTTGAAAAGACTCTGACTACCAAATCTACAATGAACTTTTAATTGTACAAAAAACAAATAAAATCTGTATATTTCAAGTTTCCTACCCAAACAAACTAAATTAAAAAATGAAAACTTTTGGGCATTCAATTATTATTGATTTTGAATGAAAATTTCATCAATATGAGAGAGGAAAAATAGATCGGGTAAAAATGGAGAATTTGACGGATAATTTAGTGATTATTGAAACAAAATTGGAGATTTTTGAAGATGGAATTGAGAGGAATATAGAAGAGAAATGAGCAGGCTGGTGGAAAAAACCCCTATATTGAAAGAATTTGAGGCAAATTGGTGCAACTCCGACGAAAAAGCTCTGGCAGATGGCTGCTTCTATGACGACGGAATAAAAAAATGAATTAATTTATTTTGATTTATAAAAAAGGGTAATATTATGTGGCAGGCGCGTGCCAACCACTTCATGATACAAATCTGGGTATGAGTTTTTAAGGGGGTATATATTTTGTTTTTAAAATGTTTAGGGGGTTAATAGGATCCACGTGAAGTATAAGTGTGTAGTTGAGAATTCGGTAATAGGTTGGGGGGTTATTTGGCCATTTTCTCCACAAAGTATCCCCTACTGTCTTTCCACTAAATGTACCATATGTGAGCCATATCCTTAAGTTGGTAGCATGCCAACTCAACCCTACTCTTAGCATTGCGTGCATTCGCACCCCATCCATAAGTTTTATGATGAGGCATGATCTGAAACGCAAAATGATGAGTCAGAACGAGGAATTAGATCATACCTTACGTACAATAAGAGTAACAAAGAGAGTGAAGTTCTTCCTAAAACACTTCGTAGCCTCCCTCTCATTAGATGTGGTGCACTTCACACCCATGAAAATGACTCTACTTAGTGCAGCTTTTCAGACATCCTAGGACACACCAACCTAGTGCTCTGATACCAAGTTTGTCACTCCCCGAGGCTACCCCCTGGACGCGAACATGGGACCTAGGATCACGAGTAACCCCAAGCTAACCTTGCTGGCATATCATAAGCATACTAAAGCAAACTGAATCAATAAATACTATACAGAAGCTAAATCATATAAATAATCTGAAATGATGGGGAATACCCATATACTAAGTCTGAATATATGAAAACTAAGAGTTTGAATACAATGAAAAGTCAAACTCTAACACTAAAGTTGAAACTAACTATGTCTGAAATAAAGTCTCTACTAACTAGAAATGTTGGGACATTCCCCAGCTAGATCTAGCAAAACTGAAACTAAAACTAAAAGCAAGAAATATAATCATGTCACTAGTCCTCGAAGAATAAGGAATCACCTCTAATGTTGTTGAACTGAAGATCGGGAACCGATCTATGCGTGATCTGACTGCTGAGGACCTGAACCTACATCACGAGAAGATGTAGCACAGAGTATGTGTCAGTACTTGAAAGGTACTGAGCATGCAGGATAGAGTAAAGCTGAATAATAACATAACTGGACAAGCAAATAAGCAATAATATATTCTGAACATGATAAGGATACCGGAAATACTGAACAAGGCTAAACTGAATGCAATGACCAAGTTTATAACATGCTGAGACTGAACACTGAACTATACTGATAACATGGTCAATGCAATAGAATATGACTGAACTGTGAGGGAGCTAACTGACATTATACGCCTCATCGAGAGGACCCAATATACCCTGCCAGAGGTATAGAGGCATGCTGGCGTGATCACTAAAATGTAATGCCCAACTGAGGGGACTTACCGTACGAGTTCACTCGGTATTAAGCTTCTCCCAATTGATTAAGTAGTTAACACTTTATGACTGAAATGTTGTAATACTAGATAGCTCAAGATATTGACATGCAAACTCTGAGAATGCAACAATTATATCTGATAATGTGACATTCGTAAACTGAAGCATGTATAGCTGAAATAACTGACCTAGCATGTGTAATTCATGAACTAAAAGAACTACATAGCTAGGGTTCTAAATTTATGAAAGAATCTACACCAAAAGATACTGAATTCATGATAATCTGACTTGGATCATTCTAACAGCTAAAACCCAACAATTTCTAACATTCAAGAAACCCTAGGTCTAGATAATCTGAAGGGAATCAAGATTCTAACTGAAATCTAGGGACCTAATGGGTGAAAGGAACCCACTAGTGAAATCTCACATACCTGGTGACGAATTCCACGGAGAAATCTTTTGATTTCAGGGGTGGAATTGATGGAACCTTGATGCATTCTTGAACTAGGATTCTTGACCTCTTTCTCCTCTTACGCTCTAATTTTTCTAAGTTTTGATGAATGATCTGACTTAGGTAAGTTCTAGTTATGTTTCTAGGCTAAAACTGACCAAAACTACATAGTTTAGGGTTTAAACAACGTAGCTTAGGGGTCCAACGCATAAGGAAAAGACCAAAAGACCCCTGACTTAACTGTTGTCGAGGTCACCTACGGACGGTCGATCGACTGATGGTTCGTGCTGGTCAACCGTTAATCGTGACTGGAGGCTGAGTTTTAGGGGTCTGAAACCACGGGCGCAGACCAAGGCCCGTGATCTGACCTATGGTCTCTGGGTCCTATCGTGGGTCGACCCTTAGAATAAATTTAGGGTTGAGTCTGGGGGAGGGTTGCAGTTGCGACTATTCTTAAGGCTATGATCATTTGGTTCAAGCTTAGATCGACTATTCTCCTTGCTTGTAGTGAGTCCTCGTGATTCGAGGACGGGAGATTCACTTTGAGTTTCATTCTTGTATTTTCACTTTCGGATTATGTTGTTTTGGGTTGTGACCCTATTTTGACTCAAGTATTGTAATAGATGGCTAAATGAGACAAGTCTAGACTTCCGTTTTGCTTATATGAAACTTTTGGACTTAAATGTGTTTTTACTCTTATTGTTCTAATGCTTTATATTATGATATGCTAAGTGGCTTACATGGTGCCTCTAGGGTGTACTATGTGCCTTGTTACGTATAAACCTACCCTTGGGTCGTGACACTATTAAGCCACACTTTGAGTTCTAGCACATTGCAATTTTTTGGGTTCGAGTCTTGATAGCATGATCCTATTAGATTTTTTGGGGTGCCATAACTATAGTTGTGGTCCAGTTCGAGTTTCGATTTCTCCAGTCTTGAAATGTATATAGTCTTAATTAGGAATAATTTTAGCTCTTATGTGTACTCATCAAGCTTATGGGGGTCCATTTGAGTTGTTTTCATTTCAATTGCACATTAGTGTACCTTTTGAGCTTACAGGGATCCAATTAGATTTTAGTCAATTGCTTTACCTTATCTTTCCGCGTCATGTTAGATTATTAAGGCACTTGGTTAGGTGTATCGTTCTTCTACCTCATTGATACCATTTTACTCCTCGCTTTACATTATGCATTTACTTGTCAAGCTTAGTCGATCTATGATGTCTATTGAGTACCCGTTATTTAGGTACTTTTGTTGCACTTGCATCTGTTTTTCCCTAATGCAGATCTGAGCACCAACTGACATAGTTGATCTTGTGTGTAACAGTTGGGATATTCAAAGACCGAGGGTGAGCTGATTACATTCTAGTTCGACTCATCTCTATTTGTATGTAGTTTTTTACTAGTCTTTTGTATTCAAGACAAGTCTATACTTATTTTACTAATTTTGGAGTCTATACCCGTTTTAGTAGCTTTATACCATCATTCACCAGGTGGGATTGGATCATGTATTTTTGTTATAGTTATGTCATTTCATCTCTTCCGCTTATTCCTTTGATTTTGAAATTTTGCCCAGTAGGCCCGTTACCTGCCTTTTCGGGATATGTGTTGGCTTACCTACCAATTGATTTTGATAGATACCATCATGATTTGAGTTTTCGGATCATGACATTTTTATTAATAGTTCGGTCTAAAAATACCCCTACCGTTAATAGTTTGATTGAAAAATACTGTTATTATCACTAAATGAGTCAAAAAAAAGTCCATTCCTAATAAATATATTATTTCTTGTCTTTTCATACTCATTCTCTTCCTAATAAATATATTATTTCTAAAGATCTAGTTTCATGTTTCTTTTCTTGTAAAATCCCTTTAATTTTAATTACCGAATAAAAAAGTAAGAAATATCTTTTTTTCTTCTTCTTAATAATATCATCTTATTTATATAAAAAAAAAATCATCATCTACTTTTTAAATTGATAATAAATATCATATAGATAAGATCATCCTAATCCCATAATTAATTTTCATTTAATTAACAATACATAAATTTTCTAATAAAACAATAAGCATTTTTATTTTGGGAATCTTAGTGATTCAGCTGATTGACTACCTAAACTTTCACTTTGTTGGTGAGGTTTCATTCTCTATTTTGTAATCTCCTCCCATTTTCTTTTATAAATACAAGGGAAAAAAGTCTGATATACCCCTTAACTTTATCATTTAGAGCTGATATATCATCTCTGTGAAAGTCCCTTACCGTTATACAAATGCCTCACATATACCCCTACCGTTACAAAAGGAGCTCACATATACCCTTCATCTAACGAAAGTGAAAAAATTAGTTTTAAATTTATATTTTTGACTTTTATTTTTTTTAAAATCATGTAGGGGTATATATGATTTTTCTAGCAAAGTTCAAGGTATATTTTAATTTTTTTCATACACAGATTATTTCTTGACTTCTTTGATGATCATTAGTTGAATTTCTTATTCTTATTTCTTTTCTTTCATTCTTTAGTATAAAGAGGAAATTTAAAACTACTTTTTTTTGTGGCTATATTATAATTTAAAACTATTTTTTCGGCTATATTGTAATTTAGTTTTTGTATTTGCAAAATAAATTGGAGCATCTATATAAATTTTACAAGAAAATTAGTGAAATATAAATAAATTTGATCATCAAAATAATAAATTTAAATTAGTTGTAACTAAAAAGTCAAAAGAAAATACATGTGAGGAGGATAAATATACCCATATGGATTATATATTTTTAAAGAAAATAATTTAAAAATTAAATTAAAATTTATTTTTTCACTTTAGTTAAAGGAAAATGATATATATATAAGTCATTTATATAATAATAAGTATATATTCTAAATGACAAAGTTAAAACATCTTAAATTCAAATTGCATTAGGATACATTTTTGTTAATCCCTTTTCATATAAAAAATATGATTAATGAGTAAGAGAGAAAACACAAGGGTGTCAAGTAATAACAAGTAGAGAAAGAAAAGAATGGAAAGAAAAGAGGTTGGTGGGCGATAGCATCGAACCGTTAGAAGCAGAAAGAGTCCTTCCTCTCCTCTCCCTTTTTTTACCCCAAAATTAAACGAAACCCAAAAATCCCCCAAGTCCCAAGTTAAATCTCTAATGTTTCTGTGATTTTCTCCCCCTTTTAGATCTCTTGTTACTTGCGGTTTATCGAACATACTGCCCAAATATATACCCATAGGTTTTACTCAGATGTTTGGGTTGGAGTTGGACTAAAGGAAGATCAAAGCAAGACATGAATTGGGGTTTTTTCCCTTTTTCTTTACGTTTTGAGGTTGTTTTAGGGTTTTGATATGGCTACTGCAGAAGCTTTATATTTGATTCCTGCTGCTGTTCTGCGTAATCTCTCTGATAAGTTGTACGAGAAGCGCAAAAATGCCGCACTTGAGGTACTTTTATTACTATTTTCTTTGCTTTTACAGCATTTTTTGTTTGGATCTTGAGTCCACATATATTTCTCTAGTTGGAAGGGATAGTGAAGCAATTGGCAGTAGCTGGTGATCATGACAAGATCACTGCAGTCATCAATTTGTTGACCAACGAGTATACATATTCCCCGCAGGCTAATCACCGCAAAGTGAGCTTTTTTTTTTTTTCATTCTTTTAATATTGTTTTGGTCAACATTCTATTTTGACTTTCATTTGTTTAATATTGGTTTAGGGAGGGTTGATAGGATTGGCTGCTGTAACTGTTGGTTTAACTTCAGAAGCAGCTCAACATCTTGAGGTAAGGCATTGCTGTGTTCAGTTTTGAGTTTTGAAAATCTTTACTAGAGAGGTTAGTAGTAGGGAGGTTAGTGGTTCCTCTGTTACTTTGAGGTGTTACTAGAGAATGATTAATTAATTTGATAACTATCATGTCTAGGTAAGCTTGCTACCACCTAATTCTTTCCAACAAGGTTAAGCAGATGGAAATAAATCAATTACTCTGTATTTCCTTATTGGGATATTCTGGTCTCACATTTCTGCTTCATTGACAGCTAGTCACATCTTTAGGTGCAAAAGAATGATTATTGTGTTTTGTGATTCCCATGTTTTTTTTTTTGAACTGGTAACTTTATTGTGATTCCCATATTTATTGGATGTGAACATGTCTTAACTTCTTAAATAATGTAGAAATTGATAAGTACGTAGAGTAAGCATGTGGATTTGACATTTATATGTATTTTCTATTTTGCAACCAAGCATAATCAAGATTGTGCATCAAAAAAGAGAAAGAGGTCAAAAAGTAGCAAGGGAGACAGACAAAGTTTCAATAAGAAGAAATAATTAATTCTTGATTACAAATTGACCTGATTAAAGACTTTGGTGCTTCATTTAACTCAGCTAGAATTTGTTGTTTCAACTCAATATCACTATTGTTTGTCCCAAACCTTCTCCAGAATGGTAAAAACTACAACTGAAGGCAGTGATTTTTTTTCGTTTTGCATCTATTCCTTTGATTTTACTGGAAACCATGCTTTAACAATTTGTGCTAGCTTTTGATAATTGTATGTTAGCTTTATTGTTTCTGGTGGTCATAAACCAGGAAAAATTTGCTTTGTGGAGTGTAAAGAATTCTAGTGCTTAGCATGTAGATATAGCTTAGGTATTGTGTAGACTTTTATGGAGATATTGTTTGGGTAACTTTCTTCTTTCCCCTTTCAGATATTTAATTTTTATGCATGGAATTTTCTTCATATATATTTAGTACTACAAAGTATTTTGATGCTTACTTGTCTTACAAACGCTTCTACAAAGACATTGTTTTGATGTAGGGATGACAAAGCTAGTCCAAACCCATTCAACCTGCCCAACATTTCACAGTTAGGCATGGAATGATTTTTTATTTTTTTTGATGGGTTTATTTGGTCAAAACCCATCTTGATCCATAGCAAATGATAGCCCAAACTCAATTCATCAAATGCCCAAACTCGACCTGTGAGATTACCCATCTGCAACAGTAAGCTAGACAAAATGAAAACACAGGGTGAAACTTTCAAGTTTTCAACCCATCTCTCAGCTTTGAACTTCTCGTATTCACTTTTTAGGATCATTTAAAACTTTTGTGTTTGTATATTTATTTTCTAATTAATTTTAAAATTGATAGTCTATTTTTTTTTTTACTTTTACCCAGTCTTGATTTTGGTCCTTTTTATACTTTTCCATTGACCTTATACGTTTTCATCTTTCTCTCTTTATAATTTTGTCTTACTAAAAATGTACATACGACATACTATCCTTTATGAAATTCAACTTTCGATACTGTTAGGATCCTTATGAACCTTTTAGAATATATGTAAATATATTCAATGACTTAATTTAGTCCTACTGTAATTAGGTATTGATTTCCTTCCCTTTTTAGGACTTGTAAACATAGTTATTTAAACCCTAATAGCTTGAGGGAATAATCAATCAGAATTTTCTCTCAACTCTCTTCTTTCTCACATGGTATCAAAGCGTTTAGTGAGAAAAGAAATTAAAAATAAGAAAATAGAATTTTCGAGCACCTTTTCAACACCACCACTGTTTTGAGGTTTCGATACTCTCTTAAGGATATTGTGCATATACCAATACCACCAATGAGATCAGGATCCTCATGCAACCTCAACCTGAGAAATTCTACTGTAGGGTCACTCACGCTCCACCAACAGTTCCAGATCTCCGACACCATACACCTCACTCATGCCACTTTCCAGCCATTTTCCAGCAATCTTTTTCACCAGTGGCTCTTCAAGCTGAGTCTATACATCTTGATTCCATCACTTTTCAACAACTACCTCTATTTTCAGCAAGAATTTCTAGATTACGCCGTCTGTTCTTCAACTTTTTTCTCAGATCAAAATGAATTTTGTTTTCGACACTAATAGCATTCTTGAAACATCTACATTACCATATATTTGATATTTGGTTGATTTTTTACTTTGACGCATTATGTCTCTCAGATTTGATATTTTAGATATTTTTGGTGCTTAACCTATATGGTTTCCGGCAGCCTAAACCATGGTATCTCCCTAGAACCCTTGATAGGTAGTGCAAACTACTTATCTTGGTTTTCTTCTGGTCAAATATGGTGTAAGAGACGAGGTGTTCAAAGATCACTTAATTAAAAAGACTACAAATATTGATGAAAAGGATAGGGGAGAATGGGAGAAGATTAATGCTCAATTATGTAGTCTATTGATTTGAAATTGATGATGTTGTTTTGTCATTACCACTTAGTTTGGGAAAAGGCTATACAAATGTTATATCTCAATTTATAGTGTGTTTTCTCAGTTGTCTGTGCTTTTAAAAAACAAGATTTGGACATGTCTTACCTATCTTGGACAAGTTCACGCAAGTTGTCTATGAAGTTAATGAACTAAAGCCTGCTACTTCCAAGTGTTGATAAAAATTGGAGCAACACTAGAAGATGTTTTAAGTTGTTACACTTGCTGGACTTCCATCAGTCCTTGACTTAGTGTGTGATCAAATTTTGGCTACCCCATTGTCCCGGCTTCATATGACCTATTTGTTTGATTATTATGACAGGCTGCACCATCTATGACCTATGTTGTCTAGTCATCCAATCTCATATGCAAACTCTTTATTGTAGCATCTCAAATTGGAAATAGAAATGAAGGCTGCTCTAGGAAACTTGGTCAAGGTGTGGCTATTGTAACAAATTGGGCCATACTTGTGATGTGTGCTACTCTTTAAATGGTAAATCAAAGAATGATCATGTTGCTCAGACTGAGACTGAATCCATTAATAACCCAACCAATAAATGTTCTCCTTAATGAGTAGAATACAATGACTTTCTTCCATATCAAGGGAGTAAGCAGACATCTCCACAATAGCTTCCATGTCTCAGATGGGTAATCTGTTGGTTGTATCTCATAGTCCACCACACTTGGTCCCTTATGTCATAGATTCAGGTGCTTCTGATCATATTTTGGTAACAAATCTTTATTGTCTAATATTACTTATTCTTTTTTGATAAAGGTAATGTTGTATTCATCAGCATTAAGGATATGCTGGAGACCTCCAAAAAATGGTTTCCAACAAGAGAAAAAACAAAAAAGGCTAATAGATTACAAAGTGCCTATAAAATCCAAAATTTGTGCAGTTTCTTCTATCCCTTCCTCTTTACACCAAAAATAAAAAGTAGTCAAGCAGTTCCATTTGACTTTCTCTATTGAATTACTTATTCTCGATCCCTTCTCACTGTTACGTTATCTAATGGTTCTTAGACCATGACAACTAGAGTTGGTCAAGCCACTTCCTTACCTTCCTTGACTAAATAATTTTTTTGACCCTGGTTGTCCGTTTAGCCTTCGGTCAATCAGTCGTTTGGTTAGAGCCTTAAATTGTTTCATCTTATTCTTTAGTGACTTCTTTGTTTTTTGAAACTTGGTAACTTTGTATTATAACACAATAGTACATGGGTAGTACCAGACCTTACATACAGATGAACTTCAAAACTCCACTGTTCTAAATGTAAATTGAGTCTAGAACATAAATTATAGAGACAGTTTCATTTGAGTATAATTGATTGCACCAAAAACATAACAACAATCATCTCTGTTGGGCTAGGATTCGTGTCAAAGGTCCGGCAAAAAAAATTCCGGCATTCATCGAGATCGCCGATGAGGAGAACATCTTCTCTCTACCTATATGGGTAGAATCGCCGGTGACTTTTCGTAAAAAGTACGATGAGGGAGCGTGTACAAGTAAGGAAAGAGACGAGGGTGGGTATCGAGGGAGGAACCCATCAGATCTGTCTAGGTGCAGAGATATTCATAGGTCTGAAAAGCTGCCTGTTAAACCTAACAGAGAAGAAAAGGTTTTTTTTGGTGAAAGAAGTCACGTGGGTGAAAAAGTCATAAAGGG